>JAPXFY010000031.1:49172506-49185429 GCA_030674185.1 Monoplex corrugatus | reverse complement strand
ACTGCAAAACGTCCAGTCTTTATCGCCATTCATCACACATCATCATCATCATCATCATCATCAGGTGTCCTGCCGCATGGCGTTGGCGATCATGGACTTCCAACCATCTCTCTCTCTCGTTGCCCCTAGCATCTCCCCCACCCTCCTCATCCCCAGCCACTCTGCAAGTCCGTCCAGCATTCTCTCCCTGGGGTCTACCTGGTGCTCTCTTTCCTTCCAGCTTTCCCGTTGTGACCAGGTGCTCCAAATTCCCCTTCCTCATAAAATGGCCTATAAATGTTGCTTGTCTTTTCCTAATCTTCCTTATGGGTGATCTACTTGTGTCTGCCTCCATCAAGACTGTCTCCTTTGTTTTCTTTGCTGTCCATGGAACTCTCAACATTCTTCTGAGAAACCACATCTCGGCTACCTCGATCCTGCTCTGGCTTTGCTTGCTGACTGTCCACGCCTCACATCCGTACAACAGTATTGGTTTTATATAACATTCAAGGACTCTCTTTCTGATGTTAATTGATAGGCATTTGTTGGTAAGAATTTATCGTCATTATGTGAATACAACTTGTGTACCTGACCAGGGTTGTTCACCAAGATTTGCTGCCCGCATGACAGTAAGATGTGGCCACACCGCACAATGTCCAGTCTTTTAGTAACGTTACACGAACACAAGTTGTGAACCAGACGACGGTCCTTCACCAAGATTTGCTGCCTGCCTGACAGTAAGATGTGGCCACACCGCACAATGTCCAGTCTTTTAGTAACGTTACACGAACACAAGTTGTGAACCAGACGACGGTCCTTCACCAAGTTTGCTGCCTGCCTGACAGTAAGATGTGGCCACACCGCACAATGTCCAGTCTTTTAGTAACGTTACACGAACACAACTTGTGAACCAGACGACGGTCCTTCACCAAGATTTGCTGCCTGCCTGACAGTAAGATGTGGCCACACCGCACAATGTCCAGTCTTTTAGTAACGTTACACGAACACAAGTTGTGAACCAGACGACGGTCCTTCACCAAGATTTGCTGCCTGCCTGACAGTAAGATGTGGCCACACCGCACAATGTCCAGTCTTTTAGTAACGTTACACGAACACAACTTGTGAACCAGACGACGGTCCTTCACCAAGATTTGCTGCCTGCCTGACAGTAAGATGTGGCCACACCGCACAATGTCCAGTCTTTTAGTAACGTTACACGAACACAACTTGTGAACCAGACGACGGTCCTTCACCAAGATTTGCTGCCTGCCTGACAGTAAGATGTGGCCACACCGCACAATGTCCAGTCTTTTAGTAACGTTACACGAACACAACTTGTGAACCAGACGACGGTCCTTCACCAAGATTTGCTGCCTGCCTGACAGTAAGATGTGGCCACACCGCACAATGTCCAGTCTTTTAGTAACGTTACACGAACACAACTTGTGAACCAGACGACGGTCCTTCACCAAGATTTGCTGCCTGCCTGACAGTAAGATGTGGCCACACCGCACAATGTCCAGTCTTTTAGTAACGTTACACGAACACAACTTGTGAACCAGACGACGGTCCTTCACCAAGATTTGCTGCCTGCCTGACAGTAAGATGTGGCCACACCGCACAATGTCCAGTCTTTTAGTAACGTTACACGAACACAAGTTGTGAACCAGACGACGGTCCTTCACCAAGATTTGCTGCCTGCCTGACAGTAAGATGTGGCCACACCGCACAATGTCCAGTCTTTTAGTAACGTTACACGAACACAACTTGTGAACCAGACGACGGTCCTTCACCAAGATTTGCTGCCTGCCTGACAGTAAGATGTGGCCACACCGCACAATGTCCAGTCTTTTAGTAACGTTACACGAACACAACTTGTGAACCAGACGACGGTCCTTCACCAAGATTTGCTGCCTTCTTCAAGTGACGGTTTGTTGGGGGTCAAGACTCTCCATTAGGACAGGACCTCCTGTAGTCCAGGGGCTGTCAAGGTGGCGGCCAGTGGCCATAAATCCGTGACCAGCGTCAGAGAACTATGCTGACTGACGACCTAAGCGTTTTATGTTCATCAGGTGGGTGATTAGTTCACCTGTCACCACAGGCCCAACTTCCTGTTCTCACCACTGTGATTCATGTTTGTGGATGATTTGGGTGAGACGTTATAGTTTGATTATTTATCTTAATGTGTATTGTAAGGCTATGCTTCATTGTGTTGTTTCATGTTCAACTGTGTGTTATTTTTCAGAATTACGCTTAATTGTATTCTGCTTGACTGTGTTGCACTATTATTATTCAGCTGTACTGAACTTAATCGAGTTGTATTTTGCTTGGGTTGTATAAGCTCAACTGTGTAGTATTTTCCTATGTTTTGTCATGCTAAATTATTTGGTAGTATGTATGCTTGTATGCATAATTGAGTTGTATTATGTTTGACATTGTTGTATTATGCTAGATTGTATTTTGTCATGCCACTGTTTGGCAGTGTGCTTCCTTATCTTGTATTATGTTTAACTGTGTAGTAGTATGCCTGTGTTGTGTTCAGCTGTTCAATGTTGTGTCATGCTGTGCTGTTCTTTGCTGTAGAGTGTTGTGTTGTGTTGTGTTGTGCAGTGTTGTGTTGTGCTGTGCAGTGTTGTGTTATGCTCTATTGTGCTATACCTGTGTTGTGCCGTGCTGTTTTGTGTTATTATGTACATTATGCATTCTTACCAACAAATGCCTGTCAATTAACATCAGGAAGAGAGTCCTTGAATGTTATATAGAACCAATACTGTTGTACGGATGCGAGGCGTGGACAGTCAACAACAAAGCCAGAACAAGATTGAACAAGATTTCTAAGAAGAATGTTGAGAGTTCCATGGACAGCAAAGAAAACAAACGAGACAGTCTTGATGGAGGCAGACACAAGTAGATCACTCATAAGGAAGATTAGGAAAAGACAAGCAACATTTATAGGCCATTTTATGAGGAAGGGGGATTTGGAGCACCTGGTCACAACAGGAAAGCTGGAGGGAAAGAGAGCACCAGGTAGACCCAGGGAGAGAATGCTGGACGGACTTGCAGAGTGGCTGGGGACGAGGAGGGTGGGGGAGATGCTAGGGGCAACGAGAGATAGAGACAGATGGAAGTCCATGATCGCCAACGCCATGCGGCAAGGCACCTGATGATGATGATGATGATGATGATGATGATGATGATGATGATGATGTACTGTCTTGTGCTGTGCTGTTGTGCTGTGTTATCCTGTGCTGTGCTGTGTTGTGTCGTGCTGCAGAATGCCGTGCTGCACGGTGTTGTCATGCCGTGTCATAATGCGTTGTACAGTTTTGTGTTGTGTTAGTTTATCTTGCCTTGACCTTCATTCAATATTTGTGGGTTTTCTTTGGAGTTCTTTTGCTTGTTTCTGTGTTTGTGTGCGTGTTTGTTTCTTTGTTTTTTGCCTGTTTGTTTGTTTACCATTCTTTGTTCTGTGAAACGTGGGATCCTTGATATGGGGAAACAAAAACGGTACAGTGTAAATTATCTAAACAATGCTTTTGTACTTGGTGTTAAACTTAAAGAGAAAGCAATACATCTTGTTCACTGTTTTCTCAGAATATTTCAGTACGTCTGGAGGTAGAAGATTCATTTAAACAAAAGAAAATAAAGGAAAATGTCACTAAAACAATACAACTGGCAGGGCTTAAAACAGGAGGAAAAAACCACTGAAACT
Source organism: Monoplex corrugatus (assembly GCA_030674185.1). Classification (NCBI taxonomy): domain Eukaryota; kingdom Metazoa; phylum Mollusca; class Gastropoda; order Littorinimorpha; family Ranellidae; genus Monoplex; species Monoplex corrugatus. The sequence goes on along the minus strand of JAPXFY010000031.1, from coordinate 49,181,738 downwards.
AGGGGGGGTCCGGGGGCATGCTCCCCCGGGAAATTTTTTAAAAAAACCAAGTGTAAATCTATGCCATTTCGCGCTATCTGGACATAATTTCAAGAGATATTTAGTGCATAAAAATTGCTGTAAACACATAATTATTACAGGAAGATATATATTCGGGAAAAGGGGAGAAGGGGTTAAAAACATAATAATAAACTGAACACTCACCCTTTAACTTGAGTGTTTTACAGGTGTTCACCAACTTGGCCGAAAATTATTTCTTTGACTGTTCTGTACATGTTTTGATGATCAAGAGAATACGGAGGGCTTTGTTCTAGAGGAGGGAAAGTGTGTGTGTGTGTGTGTGTGTATGTGTGTGTGTGTGTGTGTGTGTGTGTGTGTGTGTGTGTGTGTGTGTGTGTGTGTGTGTGTGTGTGTGTGTGTGTGTCTTTGGATGAAAATCAGGGGCCATAACTTGCGCGCCGTTGCTATGAACGCTTGCAAGCCGATCACGGATGCCTTTCTCCTTTCGGTTTTTTTTTTTTTACAAACCGAAATCGCGGAATTCCGCCCAGACGCGGAATGTTTTTTTTAAGCCCTGAACTGGATTACAAAGATGAAGATGGAAATGCCGTCATTCCAAGTGCAGAGACCTTGTCCTAAGAAAGTTCAAATGAAAAACGGAAAGAAGGAACTGGATGGTCTTAATTAACCTGTACTGTACTTCTGTGTGGCTGGTTATTGTGGAGAGTTACTGGTGTGTGGTTGTGGTTTTTACCTCTCACCATTGTCGTCCACTTATTGTGTGGGCTTGATGTGCAGCCTGCTTCAGGCTTCATAGTTCATGAAGGTATGAACACCTGTTTGTCTGTCTGTCTGTCTGTCTGTCAGTCTCTCTCTCCCCTCTCTGTCTCTGCCTGTCAGTCTTTCTCTTTCTGTCTCAGTCAGTCTGTGTGTGTGTGTGTGTGTGTGTGTGTGTGTGGTGTGTGTGTGTGTGTGTGTTTGTGTGTGTGTGTGTGTGTGTGTGTGTGTGTATGTATGTATGTGTGTATGTGTGTGTGTGTGTGTGTCTCCCTCTATCTATATATCTATCTATCCGTCTGTCTATCTATCTATCTATCTATCTGTCTATCTATCTATCTATCTATATATCCGTCTGTCTATCTATCTATCGGTCTATCTATCTATCTATCTATCGGTCTATCTATCTATCTATCCATCTATCTATCTATCTATCTGTCTATCTATCTATCTATCCATCTATCTATCTATCTATCTATCTATCGGTCTATCTATCTATCTATCCATCTATCTATCTATCGGTCTATCTATCTATCTATCCATAATAATAATAATAATAATAATAAAGAGCATTTATATAGCGCCTAATCTGATGAAAACAAGAGCCCTAAGCGCTTACAGGTATCACGCAGACACAACCAAACACACACACACACACACACACACACACACACACACACACACACACACACGCACACACACACCAGCCGACATTCAAGGCTCAAAAGACAACAAGGGGGGATTTGGGGAAGTTAGGTGGTAGAGTCTTTATAAGTATCATGAGAGGGACTGGAAGAGATGGGTTTTCAGAGAGGACTTGAAAGAAGTGAGAGTTGCAGAGTGGCGAACAGAGACAGGGAGCTGATTCCAGATTACAGGGGCCTGATAGGAAAAGGAGCGTTGACCATAAGTTTTAGTGCGACAGAATGGTATGCGGAAGGTACGAGTATCAGCCGAGGAACGAAGTTGACGAGAGGGGGTGTACAGATGGAGGAGGTCAGAGATGTAAGGGGGTGCAAGACCGTTGAGAGACTTAAAACATAACAAAGCAATCTTGTAGCGAATTCTCTTTTCAACAGGTAACCAGTGAAGAGATTTTAGAAGAGGAGTGACATGAGAGGAACGAGATTTTCTGAAGATGAGCCTAGCAGCATTGTTTTGAACTTTTTGAAGCTTTTGAATGAGAGAGAAAGGACAGCCCGAGAGGAGGGAGTTGCAGTAGTCGAGACGAGAGAGAACAAAGGCACAGAGGAGAGTTTTGGTGGCTTCGACAGAGAGGATATTGCGAATAGAAGAAATTCTGCGTATCTCAAGATAGCATAATCTGCAAACATTCTGGACGTGTTTTTCAAAGGACAGGGTGTTATCAAGAGTGACTCCAAGATTGCGGACAGTGGAAGATAGTGGAATGTCAGATCCAAGCAGAGAGACAGACAGAGGAAGGGAAGGACACTTAGCCAATGTGGTGGGAGAGATAAGGCTAAGTTCAGTTTTAATGGGGTTGAGTTGAAGTTTGTTTACAGTCATCCAGGAGTGAACATCAGGAATGCAGCCTTGGGTTTGTCTGATTATAGAGGGCAGTTGTGGGAGGGAACCAGAAGTATAGAGTTGGTTGTCATCAGAAAAGCTATGATGGGACATAGAGTGAAGTCGCATAATTTCAGAGAGGGGTTGTGTATACAGCACAAATAGGATGGGACCTAAAACAGAGCCTTGGGGCACACCAAACTGGAGGGTAGCGGGTGCAGAGGATGAACAACAGACAGAGACTGTTTGAGTGCGATTGGAAAGGTAGGACTGGAACCAAGACAGAGCGATGTCAGAGATACCGAACACTTTATGGAGACGTGTGAGCATGATAGAATGGTCGATGGTGTCGAATGCAGCCGAGAGATCAAGGAGAGATAGAAGAGAGATTTGATTTTGATCAAGAGCAGTCAGAATATCATTTGCAATTTTTACAAGAGCAGTTTCAGGGCTGTGTCCAGTGCGATAAGCCGACTGATAAGGGTAAGAGAGGTTGTTGGCGGTGATATGATCAGAGATCTGTGCGAGAACAATTTTTTCAAGGACTTTGGATAAGAAAGGTAGGTTGGAAACAGGTCGATAGTTTTTGAGGTTATTGGGGTCAAGACTAGGTTTCTTTAAAAGAGGTCTGACCAGGGCAGATTTGAAGGAAAAGGGAAAGATACCAGATGACAGGGAATTGTTGATGACAGTTGTGAAGTGAGGGAGCAAAGTATCTAGGCAGTGTGTTAAGATAGATGCTGGAAGAGGATCAAGCTCACAGGTCTTGATGTCAGAATGGCGGATTACATTGCGGATAGTAGTTTCAGAAGCAGGCTGAAAAGAAATAAGTGGTGTGCCTTGAAACAGAGGGTCGGGAATAGGAGGTTGAGAGATGGGCTGGGAGTCAAGACTGGAACGGATGGACCTAATTTTATCAATGAAAAAATCTGAAAAATGTTGTGCTAGACGGGCAGGGGGAAAGCATGATGGGAGAGGAGATTTATCTGATTTGCCAAGGAGGGTATTAGTAACGGAATATAGCTGTTTTGATGTAGAGCATGCAATAATTTTCGCATTGTAAAAGGCAGACTTAGCAGAGTCAACTATAGCATTGACAGTTTTGTTGGCAGCCTGAAAAATCTGTTTATTGATAGTAATGCTGTTCTTCAGCCACCGTCTTTCAGCACGACGGCGTTCACGCTTGGCCTTAAGAAGATCAGGGCCAACGGCAGAAAACCAGGGCGATGGTGGTCTCTGGGATACCCTACGTCTGGTGGCGGGGGCGTGCATGTCCAGCAGATCACCAATAGTCCGATTGAGGTCGTCAGCAGAGGCTGGAGGACAGGACTGAAGAGCGGCCAGGAGATCTTCGTTGAAGACGACGGTGTTGATATCAACTAGTTTTCTGACCATGACATAGGTAGTTTGGGGTGGAGGCTTGGTCATTGAAAGTTGGCCGAGGATACAGACATGATCCGAAGGAAGAGTATAATCAATTTCAATGGATTTGATGAAGGACTGGTCAGTTCTATGAACAACCCAATCGAGGATGTTGCCTTTTTCGTGGGTTGGAGTGTCGATAGATTGGGTCAAGCCAAAGGAGTTCAAAGAGCTTATCAGTTTAGCAGTGTGGGTCTGGTTAGGTTCATTATAATGAAAATTAAAGTCTCCTGCAATGATGAAACAGCCTTTCAAGGTGTTACAGTAGGCAAGGAGGTCTGGAAACTCTTCTACAAACACATGGTTTTTAAGCTGGTTCTTTGGGCTGGGTGGTGGACGGTAGAGGAACAGCAGATGGAAAGTCTGGTGGGGTAGAGTGAGGGAGAGCTGGACAATTTCAAAAGTAGAGTGTTTGAATTTAAAGTCAGTCTTGGTAGTAATTCGGGGCAGGAGGGACTCGGCAACAACAAAAGCGATGCCGCCGCCGAGACCAGTTTTGCGAGCGAACGAGAGTGTACGGTGACCGGGAGGAGCAAGATCCCTCTCCTTGAGTTCATCCCCGACAGGCTGAAACCAGGTTTCATTGACGGCGAAAATATCGACGACGTGGTCATGGATGAAGTAGTTGATCGCGGATCTCTTCTCGTGTCTGGTACCGAGGGCCTGAGCATTGAACAGTGCAAGAGTCAATGAGTCAGTGCGTAGTTTCTTTTTGCCGGCTGTGAGAGGAATGAGGTTATCAGGGTTGGAGCACAGCGGTCTGGGGACGGATGGGTATCATAGACAGGAACAGAAGGCAGACCACTGCTGCCATGACGCTGATGTACATCAGTGACCACTGGAATCGTACGTCTCTTGCGCATTCCACCACGACATGATCGACGACGGGGGAGATTTCGGCCGATTTTCAGCGATCTCAAGTGTTCAACCAGGTCAGGGTCAAGGATCGAGTCAGGGGGGCAACATGACAGCAAGCAGTCCCGATTGTACTGCACACGAGTGGAAGAATATGTAGACACAACAGCTGGTTGTGAAGCGGGCGTGATGAGGCAGACGCACGCAGTGCGAGAGAGACAGAGCGGGGAGGGTGCACGTGCACTGGCGAGAAACATGGCGGGCTGAGTTGAAAATTCAAGTGGAGTAGGAGAGATAAAATACACAAAGAAAACAGTACCTTGGCTTGCAGCGAAGCATTCATAAACCACCACATACTGAAACAGGAGCATTCACAAACACAATCACTTGCTTTTAGCCATCAACAATCGATATAACTCCGTGCACACACACAAATAATCGCAGCGAGGTAGCCGTGCCTGTGAGGCGGCTGAACCTTGACCTTGATCCATCTGTCTATCTATCTATCTGTCTATCTATCTATCTGTCTATCTATCTATCTATCTATCCATCTATCTATCTATCTATCTATCTATCTATCTATCTATCTATCTCTGCCTCTGTCTCACCCACTGCCTTTCTTTATGTGCTGTATTGTATTGTGGTCAGTATCTTTATCTTTCCATATCACACAAACCAATCTCTCTCTCTCTCTCTCTCTCTCTCTTATCCCCCCTTCCCCCTCAGATCTCAAACAGCTGAGTTAGTGGCATGATTCACATACCAATGGTTATGAGTTTGCAAGTGGTGTGTACTGTATCATACTGTCCATCTTATCATAACTGTTGTTGTTGTTGTTGTATGTGAGTAGATGTCGCGCCAGCAGGCAGCAAAAGTGTGTGTGGTGTTTTACAGTGATTTTATCGTGGTTCTATTTGGTTTTATGCATTGAATTTTGTATCAGTTTGTTGCTTTGAAATCCTGACACACGGTGATGTAAATATTTTTTTAAAATTTTGAATATTTTACCAGATAATCTGATTTTAAAGTTTTTATACCTACTTTTCATCATTTTAATTCAGCCGCTCAAGTCGGACATTTTATCTGTGAACTGTGTTTACATCTTAGCCTACTGTGTTCGCCCAACGCTACAGCTTCCAAACCTTTGTGTTCTGCGTTCTCTGGATTTAAGTGTTGTGAACTGACCAACCCACACACCAACCTGCAAGTATCTTCCTCTCCTGCCTGGCTCGCAATTATGGACCCGTATTTTATAAAACAAATTGGACTGACACTTTTTAAACACAGCAAATGCTACCTCGGTGGAGGCGTCTACCAGCGAATACGAACACTGGGGCTGTGTCCTAAGCCCCGCACTGCGCGATCCTGTCGTGGTGGACGTCTCCACCGTCTTTGGCACAACCTGCCTCCTGCCCGACGCCACTTTTCGTCTCCTGCTTCTTCTTCTCCTCCACTGCCCCTGCCCTCGACCTCGCTGCTGCAAGCTTCGTCTCCTCCTCTGCCGTCTTCGCCTTCGCCTTCTGTCCTGATGGTGCCGCCTTCGCCTTCTGTCCCGCCGGTGCCGCTTTCGCCTTCTGTCCTGTCGGTGCCGCCTTCGTCGCCACCTCGGCCGCCACCATATGACTGTGATAGGCTGAAACTATGCCTTTTTAATGCTCAGTCAACATGCACTGATGGCAAAGCCGAAGTCATTGCTGATTTTATCGTAGATGAGCATGTTGACATTGCTTTTATCACAGAGACATGGCTTAACCCCCTTGGTCACGAACCTATACATGCTAGCCTCACTCCGAGTGGTTACAGGCTTGCTTCTTTCCATCGCACATCCCGAGGTGGCGGTATCGCCATCCTCTACAACGACTCACTCCATTCCCGCCTATCTTTCTCGCAGTCTCTGCCTTTCTCCCATCCTTCTTTCGAGCACGTTGAAGTATCCTTCCAATCCACCCCTCACCCCATCACCTTCTCCTGTGTCTATCGACCCCCACCTAGCTCTGCCAACAAACTCACCACATCCACGTTTCTCTCTGACTTTGACCAATTGCTTGACCACTACTGCCTCTTACCTGGAAATCTCATCATTCTAGGTGACATCAATGTCCACTATGACAACACTCACCGTTATGACACAAGACATATCATCAACTCTCTGTCCAATCACAATATGACTCAACACATTTCTGAACCAACCCATCAAAAAGGTCACATTCTTGACTGGATCATTTCTCGTGATCACCACAATTCCGCTACTGACAACTGCTTAGTTCTTTCTACCCGTCTAACTTCAGCCCTTCCATCTGACCACTCTGTAATTCTGTTCTCTCGACATTTCTCCTCCTTCCCGTACCATGCGCACAGTGACTTGACGCAATCTCAAATCTATCGACCTCTCCACATTTTCATCTGATGCCTCCCGTCTCCTTTCTGAAAAGTCACACAACCTTGCCGATGAATTCTATACTACTCTCCACCATCTTCTGGACACTCATGCTCCAGCCACAACCCGTCTTTTACCTGACCGCCCCCCTACCCCCTGGCTCACTCATGAGATCGCCTGTGCAAAACGTGCCCGCCGCAGAGCAGAGCGCTGCTGGCACAAATCCAAACTCACTGTACACAGGCAACTTTTCCAGAAAAGTCGAGCAGTAATGTTGTCTGGTCCTAGGGCTTTTCCTGTCTAAAACATTGTAAAAAGTACAATAATGACCACAACGGTCAGTGCCTATATACAGTCCTTCCTTGTAACGTCCCTTCTCCTGACAGATCAATTCCCAACTGTTGGGAAGGCCTGAAATGCCCGTTGCTAGGCAACCAGAGTTGACATGTCGTACCTACCTGGCCACCTCACCTCCTGTTTTTTCAACAGCTTAAAACAGGAGGAGGAAAAAACCACTGAAACTAGGGGGGTCCGGGGGACAAATCAGGGGCCATAACTTGCGCGCCGTTGCTATGAACGCTTGCAAGCCGATCACGGATGCCTTGCTCCTTTCGTTTTTGTTTTTTTTTTAAATTAAAAAAAAAAATTTTGTTTTTTTTTGTTTTGACAAACCGAAATCGCAGAATTCCGCCCAGACGCGGAACGTTTTAAGCCCTGTTTTATAGTCCTGACTAACAGTTTGTCCGTTGGAACTCGATGCACGATGCGCCGTCGATAGGCTACCTACTTGTTATCACACGTACATATCAAGTTGACATTTCTTCACTTTCTGTTGAACTTGATGGGCGTTAGAGAGGCGGGAGTACGCTCCCTCTAATGAAAGTCTCTTTAATTCTGGCTCATAACTTCTAACCCCATCCAGTTTAAAAAGCTGTCACTATCATTTTTCTACCTGTTTACTAAAGTCTCTGTCACACTGACGCGTGCACTTTTTGGTCTTCACTAAAGCAGTGCGGGACACACCTTGCTGCAGCATGTCTCATTCCTAATTTACCTGTTACAACCACATGAACTGATCCACAACTAATACCAATATCATGACCTATATATCTCATTCCTAATTTACCTGTTACAACCACATGAACTGATCCACAACTAATACCAATATTATGACCCATATATCACATCTCATTCCTAATTTACCTGTTAAATCACATGAACTGATCCACAACTAACACCAAGACATGAACGATCTATTCATGCATTATTGGCCTGTCTTCATTTAAAACTTCTTTTACGTTTTGAGCAGTTGTCTCTTCAGTAGGTTCAAAAGGCCTCCCCAACTATGTTTGTCTTCAACACCATTTCGTCAGTCCATTTTTCAAGAACACCCCCCCCCCCCCTATAAGTTGTCTCTCTCTTTAGTAGGTTCAAATGGCCTCCCCAACTATGTCTTCAACATCATTTCGTCAGTCCATTTTTCAAGAACACCCCCCCCCCCCCCTATAAGTTGTCTCTTTAGTAGGTTCAAATGGCCTCCCCAACTATGTTTGTCTTCAACACCATTTCGTCAGTCCATTTTTCAAGAACACCCCCCCCCCCCCCCCTATAAGTTGTCTCTTTAGTAGGTTCAAATGGCCTCCCCAACTATGTCTTCAACATCATTTCGTCAGTCCATTTTTCAAGAACACCCCCCCCCCCCTATAAGTTGTCTTTTTAGTAGGTTCAAATGGCCTCCCCAACTATGTTTGTCTTCAACACCATTTCGTCAGTCCATTCTTCAAGAACACCCCCCCCCCACCCCCCTATAAGCTGTCTCTTCAGTAGGTTCAAATGGCCTCCCCAACTATGTCTTCAACATCATTTCGTCAGTCCATTTTTCAAGAACACCCCCACCCCCCCTATAAGCTGTCTCTTCAGTAGGTTCAAATGGCCTCCCCAACTATGTTTGTCTTCAACACCATTTCGTCAGTCCATTTTTCAAGAACACCCCCCCCCACCCCCCCTATAAGTTGTCTCTTTAGTAGGTTCAAATGGCCTCCCCAACTATGTCTTCAACATCATTTCGTCAGTCCATTTTTCAAGAACACCCCCCCCCCCCCCCACAAGCTGTCTCTTCAGTAGGTTCAAATGGCCTCCCCAACTATGTTTGTCTTCAACACCATTTCGTCAGTCCATTTTTCAAGAACACCCCCCCCCCACCCCCCCTATAAGCTGTCTCTTTAGTAGGTTCAAATGGCCTCCCCAACTATGTCTTCAACATCATTTCGTCAG
>JAPXFY010000031.1:49165006-49167506 GCA_030674185.1 Monoplex corrugatus | reverse complement strand
CTGATTCCAAGATAATTTGGCTGTAAGGAAAACTCCTAAGAATTTAATCGACTCATTATACTGAAGAAGAGTATCTCCCAGTTTGAACGTGGGAACATTTGCTGGGTTAGCTCCACTGTTAAACAAAACTATCTTTGTTTTTTCCACGGATAGATGTAGTCCATTTTCTACCATATATCGTGCTATTTTATCGAGTTCTAATTGATAACATTTACGCGTATAATTAAGACAGCGCAAAGGAGTTTTTCTTTTCATATTGACCTGCATCCACATGCATAAATCATCAGCATATTGAGCTAAAGTTACATGTTTAGAAATTTTACTGGGTAAGTCATGCAATAATATCATGAAGAGAAGGGGAGCAATAACGGATCCCTGAGGGATACCCATTTGAAGAAATCGTTTTGAAGAATACACATTTTCGATCCTCGTTTGAATTACGCGGTCTTCTAAGAAGCATTTGACATAATCAAAAATGTGACCTGTTAGCCCAATATTTTTCAATTTGAATAATAATCGGGAGTGCCATACTTGGTCGTATGCTTTAGTTATATCAAAGAATGTAGCTAAAACACATTGGCGTCTGGCAAATTGTTGTTTGATATTAGTGGTTAGCTTTGTTAGGAGTTCCACTGGTGACCTGCCTTTTCTAAACCCTGCCTGATTCACTGGTAATATGTTGTTCTTTTCACAGTAGTACATCAATCTCTTTAAAATTATTTTCTCCATAAGTTTACATACGTGTGATGTTAATGCAATTGGCCTATAGTTTTTCAAGTCAATATTGCATTTACCTGCTTTTAGTACAGGAACCACTATTGATTGTTTCCAATAGTCGGGCAGTTTGCCGCTATTCCAGCATTTTTTAAACATATTATGTAGCAAGATTAAAAAATTTTCTGGTAAATTTTTCAACATCTCATTGGAAATTGCATCAAATCCTACTGATGTCTTTTTATTTGGAATTGATTTAATGGCATCTTTTAATTCTTGGAGCGTGATTGGTGCATTTACGTAGTGCGTATTATCTGGGACATGATCCTTGTATGCGTCGGTCTTTTCTTCCTGTACCCTATAATTTCTACTAGAGGCAGGAAGTCCTTCTACTCGACAGACCTCAGCAAACATGTCTGCAAAAGCTTCTGCTTTCTCCTGTGAGCTAGGTAAAGGGTTGTTTTTCTAGCTTTACTGGAATTGATGGCAACATGATCCCATTTTTCATTGTTTTCAGTTTTTCCCAAATCTTTTGCATATCTTTATGGTCACTTACTTCACATGTACAAAAAGATGTCCAATATTGTTCTTTAGCTTGTTCTATGACTCTGTTACAGTTTATGTTCGCACTTTTCATTGCCGTATGATTTTCAGGTGACCTATTAGCTATATATTGTTTGTATTTTCCTTTCTTTTCGTTGACTGCCTTTTCACAATCTTTATTCCACCAGACTTTTCCATGATGTTTTCCTGTTTTTGACGCTTTAAGTTCTGGGATTGAAATTTTTGCAGCCCTTAAGAGTGACTTACAGAAATCTGCGTACATATCGTTTAAGGTCGTTGTTTCAGATAGATCTGTTCTTGTATTTCGTAGGAAAGCTTTAAAACTGGCCCAATCTGCGTATTTATAGTTAAACTTGGGTAAACTATATTGTGGTATTGCATCAAACTCAATGATGAGGTTAAGGGTAAGAAGTATGGGGATGTGATCTGATCCCAACAAGTCATCCTCTGTTTGCCATGTGGCATTTGGTGCTAGCGATGGTGAGATTAAGGTAAGGTCTATAGCTGTGGGTCTGTGGGTTGGTATATCAGGGACACGGGTAACGTGTCCGTTGTTTAGTAAGTATAAATTGGAATCTATAATATTTTCAATCAACCTGTTGCTAGTTATGTTTTTACAATCCTTGTCCCAAAATGGGGCATGTGCATTAAAATCACCACCAACTATCCACTTGTCACGTTGGTCATGAAAATGTTTCAACCACTCAGTATTCACAGAATCGGGACCTCTTGGTAGATAGACAGAGGCCAAATTCAAAACTAATGATGATGAACATTTTATAATGATTGCACATGAAGAAATAGATGAGGACGATTTTGGTACTGGCGATGACCTTTCGCAGTAGTTCAGTCCTTCACGAACATATATAGCTGTTTGTATTCGGCCACCGTCATTGATAGAGTCATATACTGGTGGATAATAAAACCCAGATATTTTAGGTATATTGGTTTTGGTGGTATTCAGCGATTGTAGAAGCAAGACTTGGATGTTTCTAGAAGATAGGTAGTTACTCAAATAGGAAATGTTTCTAACAATGGAACGTGTGTTCCACTGAACAATGTTGATGTCACTGACTACACACTTTTTCATGATGAACGGTTGAATAAGCTTGGAGTAGTATCCCACATTTAGATGATTAGATAATCAATTAATCTAACGTTCAAGTAAAATTTATCATAAGTAAGCAAATAAGTAGGCTATATAAGGAATTAAAACAATATA
>JAPXFY010000031.1:49157506-49160006 GCA_030674185.1 Monoplex corrugatus | reverse complement strand
GACAAACCAACAGACATACAGACAGATATGGAAACTCTCTATACAAATTGTGAGCCAAGTACAGAGATAGACAGACAAACCAACAGACAAACAGACAGACTCTCAAATCAACAGACAAACTGACATACAGACAGATAACACACACACACACACACACACACACACACACACACACACACACAACACACACACAACACACACACACACACACACACACACACACACACACACACACAGAAGTGGAAACAGTACAAACACGATGTAGCCAACTCAATTATCCATCCAACGCCGACGCTCTGGGTGTGTTCGTGATGATGCATTGAGATACAATCCTCATCCTGTCTCTCTCATCGTCTCTAACCACCCACACCCCCCCGTCATACCCCCCCCCTCCTCGCTTCATCCTTCACCCCTACCCCTTTCCAACACGCATCTCTGCCCCAGAGGGGAATGATAGCTAAATGTGTCAGAATGTCGAATTTGCAATGGGAAGTTCTGAGTTCGAATCTACCCGGGTAGCACCCGATAGCTACAGGTGGATATTATGCTATGCAGACCTTGTAGTGCTTCAGTCAAAAGTCAAAACGTCAAAAGTCAAACTGTGATAGTGAAGGAGGCCTCTGGTCTAGTACAAGAGGGCGAAGAAAGTGAAAACAAGAAAACAAAAGAAAATAAATCAAATAAACAAAAACAAAAAGCAAGGCTAGAAAACAAGGCAGGGATCTGGGAAATCAACTTATCTCTCCAATGTTTTATACCAGAGCAGCCGGGCGAATGCCCTGCTCTTCACGATTTTCAATTGCCGTGGGATATTAAGCGTGTGCAGTTCCGAGGGCACACATGTCTGACTCGTTTTTCGTCCCCTTCCGAAAGAAAAACGGTTATACCAAAGAAATAAGAGGGAAGCAGGGATAATTTTTATAATACAGGGTGTTTCAGACAGAATACGCCAAAATCATTACGCAGTTTTTTCAGGTCTATAGCATTGTAGTGGACTGAATCAGTGGTTATTTGATAGAGTAGTTATCAAAGTTTGATTGGGTGTCAGTTTCACCGCTGTCGTTAGTATAACTTCCGGTGCAGCTGAATTGTGGGAAGATCAATCAAAATGGCGACTCCTCAGCAGAAGGCGTTTTGCGTGCTTGAGTTCGCGAAAACAAACGCCATTGTCACGGTGCAACGTGCTTTCAAAACAGAATTCGGCATTGATCCGCCCCATCGTGAGAGCATTCGACGGTGGGTTAGACAGTTTAAAGAGAGTGGGTGTCTGTGCAAAGGAAAGAGTCCTGGAAGACCACGTGTTACAGAGGAGCAAGTGGAGAGGATTCATGATGCATCTGAGAGCAGCCCACGTAAGTCCGTACGTCGAGCAAGTCTTCAGCTTGCCATCCCTCATACCACTGTCTGGCGTGTGTTAAAGAGACGATTACACATGAAACCATACAAACTAAGCCTCGTCCAAGCACTTACTAATGATGACAAGGTGATGCGGAGGACATTCTGTGAGTCAATGCTGGAGATGGAGGAAGGTGATGAAACTCTCTTTTCACGTTTAGTTTTTAGTGACGAAGCGACTTTCCATTTGAGCGGCACAGTCAATCGTCACAATGTGCGCATTTGGGGAACAGATCACCCACATGAAACTGTTGAGCATGAAAGAGATTCCCCTAAAGTGAACGTCTTCTGTGCTGTGTCTCAAGACAAGGTCTATGGTCCCTTTTTCTTTGAAGGAAACACCGTTACAGGACAAACCTATCTCGAAATGCTCCAAAACTGGCTATTCACTTTACTGCAAGCAGATTCGAATGACTTCATTTTTCAGCAAGATGGAGCACCACCCCATTGGCATCTCGGGGTTAGAGCTTATCTGAATGAAAACGTGCCTCAGCGATGGATTGGGAGGAGAGGTGCTAAAGACCTTGCTCTCTGTGCTTGGCCTGCCAGATCCCCGGACCTCACTGTGTGTGACTTTTTCTTGTGGGGGTATGTTAAAGACCAAGTTTATGTTCCACCACTTCCAGCAAGTATCGATGACTTGAAAGATCGAATAACAGCTGCAATCAACACGGTGGACCGTGACATGCTGAGGCGCGTTTGGGAGGAATTCTCATATCGGCTTGATGTTGTCCGCGCTGCCGGTGGTGGCCACATTGAGCACTTATAAAACATGAAATGAAACTTGAATGTATATACAACACATGTGTTCATGCTAGAGGTTTGTAATTTTTTTCGTTTTTGACACATCACGTGATGATTTTGGCGTATTCTTTTTGAAACACCCTGTATAATCAAACAAAAACGGTCAGTTCGATTTTCTGGTCAAACTGAGAAGAAAAGTCGATGCCTCAACGAGAAACGAACCCTGAAACGTAGAGTTTAGTTACTGGCAGATGAAGGTCTTAACCATTCTGCCACTTTCCTAAAAATGTCAACCGCCAGACAATGTTCCCTGCCGGAGGCCGGAATTGAACCGGGGACCTTTAGGTCTTCAGTCTGACGC
>JAPXFY010000031.1:49150006-49152506 GCA_030674185.1 Monoplex corrugatus | reverse complement strand
AGTGAAGAGATACAGAGTGCTGCTGAAAGAGGCAACATCCGAGGAATGTATGATGGCATCAAGAGGGCACTGGGACCAACACAGAGCAAGATCGCCGCCCTCAAATCCTCCACTGGGGAAGTAATCAGCAATCCTAGCCAACAGATGGAAAGATGGGCGGAACACTACTCCGACCTCTACTCCACACAGAACATGGTGTCCCCCTTAGCCCTCGATGCCATCAAGTGCATGCCGGTAATGGAAGAACTTGACGCAGAGCCAACTGTGGACGAACTCAGCAAGGCCATTGATAGCCTGGCATCAGGGAAGGCACCTGGTAACGACGGAATTCCCCCAGACCTCATCAAGCACTGCAAGACTTCTCTTCTGCACCCTTTGCACGCAGTTCTCTGTCAGTGTTGGAATGAGGGAGCTGTACCACAGGACATGAGGGACGTCAAGATCGCCACTCTGTACAAAAACAAGGGCGAAAGGAGCGACTGCAACAACTACAGAGGTATCTCGCTCCTCAGCATTGTTGGCAAAGTCTATGCTCGGGTCCTCCTAATCCGCCTGCAGAAACTGGCTGAACGCGTCTACCCGGAATCACAGTGTGGTTTTCGAGCAGAGAGATCCCTTCGCCAAAATCCAGGAAAAGTACAGAGAGCAGCGGATGCCCCTGTATGTGGCATTCATTGACCTCACCAAGGCCTTTGACCTAGTCAGCAGAGATGGCCTTTTCAGGGCTCTCCGAAAAATCGGCTGCCCCCCCAAACTGCACAGCTTAATTGAGTCCTTCCACTCAAACATGAAAGGGATGGTGCAGTTCAACGGAAACCTCTCCAAGCCCTTCGACGTACGCAGCGGTGTGAAACAAGGCTGCGTCCTGGCCCCAACCCTCTTTGGAATCTTCTTCGCTCTCCTCCTGAGGCATGCGTTCAGCACAGCGCAAGAAGGGATCCACCTGCGGACCAGATCAGATGGCAGGCTCTTCAACCTCGCCCGCCTCAGAGCAAGGACAAAGGTCCGTGAAGCCCTCATCAGAGACATGCTATTTGCCGATGATGCCGCAGTTGTAACCCATACTCAGCGGGACTTGCAGTCACTAATGGACCGCTTCTCCCAGGCCTGCAAAGATTTTGGTCTGACCATCAGTCTTAAGAAGACAAACGTCCTGGGCCAAGACACGCCATCTCCACCAGCCATCACCATTGATGACTACGAGCTTGAAGCATCCATCAATTCACATATCTTGGGTCCACCATCACCGATAACCTCTCCCTTGACACAGAGGTCGACAAGAGGATCGGGAAGGCAGCCACAACACTAGCCCGCCTCACACAAAGGGTGTGGACAAATCCCAAGCTGACCACAAAGACAAAGATGGCTGTATACAACGCCTGTGTCCTCAGCACCTTGCTGTATGGCAGCGAGGCGTGGACCACGCATGCTCATCAGGAGAAAAGGCTCAATACCTTCCACCTGAGAAGCCTACGGCGCATACTTGGCATTTCCTGGCAAGACAAGGTGACCAACACCGAAGTCCTAACCTGCGCTGGCCTCCCAACCATGCATACCATGCTGAGACAGCGTCGGCTGCGCTGGTTGGGCCACGTTCGCCGCATGGAAGATGGTCGCATCCCAAAAGACATCCTTTATGGTGAGCTTGCCACAGGGCAGAGAAACATTGGCCGCCCACAGCTGAGATACAAAGACGTTTGCAAGCGTGACATGAAGGCGCTTGAGATCAACACTGAGTCCTGGGAGGACCTCGCAGACGACCGCAACAGCTGCAAAACTACTCTCAAGAAACAGCTGCGGATTGGTGAGGACAAACTGTCAGCTGCTGCAGCAGAAAAGCGAGTTCGCAGAAAAGGGATGACAGCCAACAGACCAGCATCAGCATACACATGCGACCGCTGCGACAGAGACTGCCTCTCTCGCATTGGTCTGTACAGTCACAGGCGACGCTGCTTGGACCAAGCAGACAGCCCATCTAGACACTAGAACGGATGTACTTTGTCCATGGTCAGTCATGACCGAAGGAGGCCTACTACTATATTCTTTCTTCCTTTATTTATTTATCTAAATATCTATTTATTTATCTATTTATTTGTCCATTCGTTTTTGTTTGTTTTATTTTATTTTATTATGTTTTATTTATTTTATTTTATTTCATCTATTTATTTTATCTTTCTATTCATTTATTGATTCATTTGTTTGTTTAATTAATCATTTATATATTTGTTTATTTTTCGTCTAAAAACACATATGTGAATAGACGTTAAAAAGAAATAACGAACGAACGAACAACCAGCTCAAAGTGCGTGCACGCTTCTGAGAAAACTCAAGCTCCACACAAAAACTAACTAAACACATAAACACAAATACACGAATTGAACAAAAAAAATATGTCTGTGGCCGCATCCCTTTATAATTCCGTTGAATCATCTTATTTTCTGTTGTGGTGGTTTGCTGTAAGCAGAGTGGTCACGGCAGACATGGCAATTGTCTGACTACT
>JAPXFY010000031.1:49135006-49142506 GCA_030674185.1 Monoplex corrugatus | reverse complement strand
GAGGAGAATAAACAATCAAAATCAGTGTCTACTTTAATATTTCACTTTTCACAGTAAATGAGAGTGATGGGGTGGGTGAAGGACACAGACATACAGACAGACTGGGGGAAGAGAGGGCGGGAGGGAGGTCGGGAGAGGTGAAGGGGTAGACAATTGAAAAAGAGAAAAAGAAACCCACTTCAAAAGCAGTGAGGACTTTACCCAAGGACCCCAGGGGAAGGGGAGGTTGTGTGCTTTCTCTTACACATTGACAGTTCTGTCTGGTGTGAGGTGGATATTTGCAATACTGCTAGCAAGATATGAACGTTTCTCTATCTCTGAGGGAATACTTCCACAGAATAGGATTTTCTCCGTCTGTGTTTCTCTCTGTTGCTGTCTCTGTCTGTCTGTCTGTCTGTATGTGTATTTATGTGTGTGTGTGTGTGTGTGTGTGTGTGTGTGTGTGTGTGTGTGTGTGTGTGTGTGTGTGTGTCCCTTGGTCTGTCTCTCCTTCTCCCTCTTCTTTCTCCCTTTACATACTCTCTCTCTCTCCGTCGTTTTGCCCCCCCCCCTCTCTTACTCTCTCTGTTCTCTCCAATAACATTCTCCTTCGTTTTGCCTCTCTCTCTCTCTCCCTCTCTCTCTCTCTCTCTCCAACAACACTCTCCTTCGTTTTGCCTCTCTCTCTCTCTCTCTGTCTCTTTCCCTCCCCTTCTCTCTTTCTCTCCCCAAGAACACTCGTTCATCTTTGCCAGAGTTCTTTTCCATAAAGCAGCTTTGTTGGGCTATTTTGCCAAATGGATTGTTACCTGTTGTATGCTTTTAGTTTACATTAACAACAATAAAAACAACATTTTTTGTTATAATCTAACAATCTAACAATACATTTACCCGATGTAATTCGGGCTGCACCCCCCAGCAAGAGTGTACTTTAAAAAAAATTTAAAAAAATCTGTATGTGCATATTTTGTCTGCTCACGAAAGTGGGTTTTGTAATAACGGTTTGCCAGGGACAACTCGTGTGTTGCCGAGGGATCGTTAACGTGCGACGAGTACATGCTGCACACATGATTCACTTTATCATTTCATTCAAAAGACTAGCACCCAAACTGTTATTATTTATATGTCAACCTGCAAGGTAAATGGTGATCAGTCACCTGAATATTTTGTATATTTCACACATTCTATGTAAAGTGTTTTACAAACATTCTATGTAAAGTGTTTTACAAACATTCTATGTAAAGTGTTTAACAAACATTCTATGTAAAGTGTTTAACATTCTATGTAAAGTGTTTGACAAACATTCTGTGTAAAGTGTTTAACAAACATTCTATGTAAAGTGTTTAACAAACATTCTGTGTAAAGTGTTTAACATTCTATGTAAAGTGTTTAACAAACATTCTGTGTAAAGTGTTTAACATTCTATGTAAAGTGTTTAACAAACATTCTATGTAAAGTGTTTAACAAACATTCTGTGTAAAGTGTTTAACAAACATTCTATGTAAAGTGTTTAACATTCTATGTAAAGTGTTTAACAAACATTCTATGTAAAGTGTTTAACAAACATTCTGTGTAAGTGTTTAAAACAAACATTCTATGTAAAGTGTTGAAAACAAACATTCTGTGTAAAGTGTTTACAAACAAACATTCTATGTAAAATGTTTAAAACATTCTATGTAAAGTGTTTAACATTCTATGTAAAGCGTTTAACAAACATTCTATGTAAAGTGTTTAACAAACATTCTATGTAAAGAGTTTAACAAACATTCTATGTAAAGTGTTTAACAAACATTCTATGTAAAGTGTTTAACAAACATTCTGTGTAAGTGTTTAAAACAAACATTCTATGTAAAGTGTTGAAAACAAACATTCTGTGTAAAGTGTTTACAAACAAACATTCTATGTAAAATGTTTAAAACATTCTATGTAAAGTGTTTAACATTCTATGTAAAGCGTTTAACAAACATTCTATGTAAAGTGTTTAACAAACATTCTTTATAAAGTGTTTAACAAATATTCTTTGTAAAGTGTTTAACAAACATTCTGTGTAAGTGTTTAACAAACATTCTATGTAAAGTGTTTAACAAACATTCTATGTAAAGTGTTTAACAAACATTCTGTGTAAAGTGTTTAACATTCTATGTAAAGTGTTTAACAAACATTCTATGTAAAGTGTTTAACAAATATTCTGTGTAAAGTGTTTAACAAACATTCTGTGTAAAGTGTTTAACAAACATTCTATGTAAAGTGTTTAACAAACATTCTGTGTAAAGTGTTTTACAAACATTCTATGTAAAGTGTTTAACATTCTATGTAAAGTGTGTAACACTCTATCTGAAGCCTTCAACAAACATTCTTTGTAAAGACGTTTAACAAACAGGAAAAAACAACAACACCTGAATTGCTTCCGATCAGGAGATATGGATTAAGGAAAATGTTGCTTACACCTGTAATTAACGGCATGAGAGGTAATAAATGAAAGCGCTAAGATAAGGAGAGGTCAATATGTTTACGTTTGTGGGGAAGAGAGAGAGAACCACAGAGAGAGAGAGAGAGAGAGAGAGAGAGAGAGAGAGAGAGAGAGAGAGAACCACACAGAGAGAGAGAGACAGAGAGACAGAGAGAGAGAGAGAGACAGAGAGAGAGAGAGAACCACAGAGACAGAGACAGAGAGAGAGAGAACCACAGAGAGAGAGAGCCACAGAGAGACAGAGAGAGAGAACCACAGAGAGAGAGAGCCACAGAGAGAGAGAGAGAGAGAGAGAGAGAGAAAACCACAGAGAGAGAGAGAGAGAATCACAGAGAGAGAGAGAGAGAGAGAGAGAGAATCACAGAGAGAGAGAGAGAGAGAGAAACCACAGAGAGAGAGAGAGAACCACACAGAGAGAACCACAGAGAGAGAGAGAGAGAGAGAGAGAGAGAGAGAGAGAGAGAGAGAACCACAGAGAGAGAGCCACAAAGAGAGAGAGAGAGAGAGAGAGAGAACCACAGAGAGAGAGAGAGAGACAGATAGACAGACAGACAGACAGACAAACAGACTGCTTGATAGGAATCACTATCCACGTTTTTAAGGAAACAGGTAGGTAGATGGATGGATGCATAGACAGAAATATGTATAAAGAGAAATGGATGGATAGATAAACGGACTTATAAGTTGGCAGATAAATATTTACGAGTTGTCAGGAGACAGAAAGCCAGACAGACAAACAGACAGACAAACAGATAGATGCACACAGACTGACAGACACCGGGGAAAGACAGACAGGTAGCTAGACAGACAGACAAAAGAACAGACAGACAGACAGCCAGACAGACAGATGGACAATAGATAGAGACAGATAGATATAGTGTAGATAGATAGATAAATCATAGAGAGATATATCGATAGATAGATAGATGACAGACAGACAGACAGATAGATAGATAGATAGATAGAGAGATAGATAGATAGATAGATAATAGATAGGTAGATAGATAGATACATACATACATAGATAGATAGACACAAACAGATCAATAAATAGACAGCTACAGACAGAGAGACAGACAGATAGATAAACACAGATAAATAGAAGCTAACAGACAGACAGACAGACAATAATAGATAGACAGACGATAAACAGATAAATAGACAACTAACAGACAGATAGATAGATAGACAGACAGACAGATAGACAGACAGACAGATAGATAGATAAACACAGATAAAGACAGCTAACAGGAGAGATACAGACAGATAGATAAACAGATAAATAGACAGCTAACGGACAGACAGACAGATAGATATGGTGGGGATGGGGGTGGGGTGGGGGGCAGACAAGGAGGAAGGGAAGGGAAGAGAAGACCGACATAACTGGAGGGAGGTCAGAAAGAGGAGAGGGCTGAAACAGAGGAACAGAAACCCACTTCAAAAGCGGACAGAGCTTTGCCAAACAGCCCTGGGGGAAGGCGATGTCGGTGTCGGCTGGTCTGTGAGTCCAAGACTGATGTACCTGTCGTGTGTGAAACGGACATTGACAAAACCGAGGAAGCATAGGTAGCAGGGTACGACCCTTTCCCTGTACTGCCCTGTGTCTATTGGGATACACGCTGCTAGCAGCAAAACACAAAGCTTTCAGACTCACGGAGTGTTTATGACTGTCTGTCTGTCTGTCTGTCTGTTTCTAGTTCATAAATTATATGCCTGTCTGTCTGTTTCAAGTTCATGTATGCCTGTCTGTCTGTTTCTAGTTCATAAATGATATGCCTGTCCGTCTGTCTGTTTCCAATTCATGGATGCCTGTCTGTCTGTCTGTTTCTACTTCATAAATTATATGCCTGTCTGTCTGTCTGTTTCTTGTTGATATATGCCTGTCTGTCTGTCTGTTTCTACTTCATAAATTATATGCCTGTCTGTCTGTCTGTTTCTACTTCATATATGCCTGTCTGTCTGTCTGTTTCTACTTCATATATGTCCGTCTGTCTGTCTGTTTCTAATTCATATATGCCTGTCTGTCTGTCTGTTTCTAATTCATATATGCCTGTCCGTCTGTTTCTACTTCATATATGCCTGTCTGTCTGTCTGTTTCTAGTTCATATATGTCTGTCTGTTTCTAGTTCATATATGCCTGTCTGTCTGTCTGTTTCTAGTTCATATATGCCTGTCTGTCTGTCTGTTTCTAGTTCATATATGTCTGTCTGTCTGTCTGTTTCTAGTTCATATATGTCTGTCTGTCTGTTTCTACTTCATATATGTCTGTCTGTCTGTTTCTACTTCATGTATGCCTGTCTGTCTGTCTGTTTCTAGTTCATATATGTCTGTCTGTCTGTCTGTTTCTAGTTCATATATGTCTGTCTGTCTGTTTCTACTTCATATATGTCTGTCTGTCTGTTTCTAGTTCATATATGTCTGTCTGTCTGTTTCTACTTCATATATGTCTGTCTGTCTGTCTGTTTCTAGTTCATATATGTCTGTCTGTCTGTTTCTAGTTCATATATGTCTGTCTGTCTGTCTGTTTCTACTTCATATATGTCTGTCTGTCTGTTTCTACTTCATATATGCCTGTCTGTCTGTTTCTACTTCATATATGTCTGTCTGTCTGTTTCTACTTCATATATGTCTGTCTGTCTGTTTCTACTTCATATATGTCTGTCTGTCTGTTTCTACTTCATATATGTCTGTCTGTCTGTTTCTAGTTCATATATGTCTGTCTGTCTGTTTCTACTTCATGTATGCCTGTCTGTCTGTCTGTTTCTATTTCATATATGTCTGTCTGTCTGTCTGTTTCTACTTCATATATGTCTGTCTGTCTGTCTGTTTCTACTTCATGTATGCCTGTCTGTCTGTCTGTTTCTACTTCATATATGTCTGTCTGTCTGTCTGTTTCTACTTCATATATGTCCGTCTGTCTGTTTCTACTTCATATATGCCTGTCTGTCTGTTTCTAGTTCATATATGTCTGTCTGTCTGTTTCTACTTCATGTATGCCTGTCTGTCTGTCTGTTTCTAGTTCTATCTGTGTGTAGTTTACTGTCTGTGTCTATTTGTAGTCTGTCTGTCTGTCGATTCATTACATGTCTGTTTGACTTATCGTCTTTCTGTCTGTCTGTTGCATTGCCTTTCTGTGTCTGTGTGCATCTGCTGTGCTTACTTCGTACATTTGTAAGTCTTTTGTGATGTGTTTGTGTCATATCTTGATTACTGCATTTCGCTGTTATGTTTGTATGCTTATGTATGTTTGTATGGTTATGTATGTTTGTATGGTTATGTATGTTTGTATGGTTATGTATGTTTGTATGGTTATGTATGTTTGTATGGTTATGTATGTTTGTATGGTTATGTATGTTTGTGTGCTTATGTATGTTTGTATGGTTATGTATGTTTGTATGGTTATGTATGTTTGTATGCTTATGTGTGTTTGTATGCTTATGTATGTTTGTATGGTTATGTATGTTTGTATGGTTATGTATGTTTGTATGGTTATGTATGTTTGTATGCTTATGTATGTTTGTGTGCTTATGTATGTTTGTATGCTTATGTATGTTTGTATGGTTATGTATGTTTGTATGCTTATGTGTGTTTGTATGTTTATGTATGTTTGTATGGTTATGTATGTTTGTATCGTTATGTATGTTTGTATGGTTATGTATGTTTGTATGGTTAAGTGTGTTTGTATCGTTATGTATGTTTGTATGGTTATGTATGTTTGTATGCTTATGTGTGTTTGTATGCTTATGTATGTTTGTATGGTTATGTATGTTTGTATGCTTATGTATGTTTGTATGGTTATGTATGTTTGTATGGTTATGTATGTTTGTATGGTTATGTATGTTTGTGTGCTTATGTATGTTTGTATGGTTATGTATGTTTGTATGGTTATGTATGTTTGTATGCTTATGTGTGTTTGTATGTTTATGTATGTTTGTATGGTTATGTATGTTTGTATCGTTATGTATGTTTGTATGGTTATGTATGTTTGTATGGTTAAGTGTGTTTGTATCGTTATGTATGTTTGTATGGTTATGTATGTTTGTATGCTTATGTGTGTTTGTATGCTTATGTATGTTTGTATGCTTATGTATGTTTGTATGCTTATGTATGTTTGTATGCTTATGTATGTTTGTATGGTTATGTATGTTTGTATGCTTATGTATGTTTGTGTGCTTATGTATGTTTGTATGCTTATGTATGTTTGTATGGTTATGTATGTTTGTATGCTTATGTGTGTTTGTATGTTTATGTATGTTTGTATGGTTATGTATGTTTGTATCGTTATGTATGTTTGTATGCTTATGTATGTTTGTATGTTTATGTATGTATGCTTATGTATGTTTGTATGCTTATGTATGTTTGTATGTTTATGTATGTTTGTATGCTTATGTATGTTTGTAGGCTTATGTATGTTTGTATGCTTACGTATGTATGTATGGTTATGTATGTTTGTATGCTTATGTATGTATGTATGCTTATGTATGTTTGTATGCTTATGTATGTTTGTATGCTTATGTATGTTTGTATGGTTATGTATGTTTGTATGCTTATATATGTTTGTATGCTTATGTATGTTTGTATGTTATGTATGTTTCAGCTGTAAGACAGACGCCAGTGGGACCTAATGCTACTTTTCTGTGAGTAATAATAACATTTCCATTTCCTCCCCCCCCCCCCCCTCTCTTTTCAATTCTGTGTGTGTCTCTGTGTATTACTGATACAAACAGGAAAAAAGCAACTTTGGTGCTGTCAACGGAATATAGATTTCCCCATCTTACACGTAGTTCTATCTGTCTGTCTGTCTGTCTGTGTCTGTCTGTGTCCGTCAGTCTGTCTGTAGTCTACCTATTTATATTGGGCCACGCATAACAGAATTGTACAAAGGGATACTGAAAAAGGGTTGGCTTTACTCTCTCTCTCTCTTCCTCTCTCTCTCTCTCCCTTCCTCTCTCTCTCTCCCTTCCTCTCTCTCTCTCTCTTTCTCCCTTCCTCTCTCTCTTTACCTATCTGCCTACCTGCCTCTCTGTCTGTCTGTCTGTCTATCTATCTAT
>JAPXFY010000031.1:49100006-49122506 GCA_030674185.1 Monoplex corrugatus | reverse complement strand
CACGCACGCACGCCACGCACACACACACACACACACACACACACACACACACACACACACACAACGCTACGCAGCTGAACCAATGAAAGAAATAGACAGACAGACAGACAGACAGATAGATAGATAGATAGATATATAGATAGATATAGATAGATATATAGATAGATAGATATATAGATAGATATATAGATAGATATATAGATAGATAGATAGATAGAAAGATGGATAGATAGATATATACATAGATAGATAGATATAGATAGATAGATAGATAGATAGATAGATAGATAGATAGATAGATAGATAGATAGATAGATAGATAGATAGACAGACAGATAGATGGACGGATGGATGGATGGATGGATAGATGGATAATTATATACTCAAAAACAAACTTAACACACTCTCTCTCTCACACACACATACAGACACACACACATACACACACACACATACACACACACATACAGACACACACACACACATACACACACCCTCCTCTCCCAAAAAGGACACTACCCCCAACCCCACCCACATCCACACCCCCACTGGCAGCAAGTCGGAGCGCTCAGCTGAGTAAGGTGAGGTGACAGAGAGACAGATGCTTCTTCCTCCCATTGCTGGCACACCGGGCTGGACCGATCGATGGATCGATGGAAGCAAGGCATCTCTCTGTGTATGTGTGTGTACGTGTGCGTGCGTGCGTGTACGTGTGCGTGTGTGCGGCTACACAGGCACTGTACCTATCGCCGCCGCCCACCACCAGACCCCTTCAGCTCGTCTCCGTCGCCGACGACGACAAGACAACGACAACAACGACAAAGACAAGGCTTCGGCAGCCAACCAACCACTTCTCTCTTCCGCCTTCCGAGTGTTTTCTCTTTCTCCAGCATGTTCTGCGATTAGTGCTTAACTTTAGCGCTCCGCATCCCCTGTGATTACCACTTCGGGAAACTTGACATTACGGCTACCACGGAGTATGCGACTACGATGGTTTTGTACCACAATTAGTGTTGGTGTTTTATAATTTCCAACGATCACGGCTACGGGAAATTTAAGACTTATACTACGGCTGCAACTACGACCGAATCTACGACAAGGATTATGATTACGATACGTTGAGCCAGTTATGTTTACACAGCTAAGGCGAGTTAAAACTCACTCCGTGTTTTCAACAGCTCGTAAAACTTTTAAGACGAGACAAGGGACAGTGGAAAAAGGATGCTTGAGGCAGGGTTAGTTTAGATAAGAAAGAGAGAAGGAAACCCACGATGTGACTGGAAGCTTTGTGTGTGTTCATGCCGAGGCGAGTTACATCTTCCCTGCCTTGAACAGCTTGTGAAACTTGTCAGACAGAGAGAGATGAAAGTGTACAAGTGGAAAGATGTTTGAAAGAGGATCACATTAACTCTGTGTGTCTATGTGTGTTAAAATAGATGGACATTGCCTGTGGTTGTGCTATCGTTTCCACTTCAATGCGGCTTGTCGCTGAGTGATCTCGGTGAGATTTCTTATCTATTTGTTTATTTCATTTTTTTCTAGCATTCTCAGTTTCTCGGATGCGTGTATGCGCGTTGTTTTTGCCCACGCTGTGCAGGTGATATGTTGCTGCACAGTCTGCATACAGTGTGCACGTGCACGCTGTGTTATGTCATGTTTGTGTAAACCATCAGACACTTACATGACTCACAGGATCTAGAACGTGCACGCTGTGTTATGTCATGTTTGTGTAAACCATCAGACACATGACTTACAGGATTTATAACGTGCACGCTGTGTTATGTCATGTTTGTGTAAACCATCAGACACTTACATGACTCACAGGATCTATAACGTGCACACTGTGTTATGTCATGTTTGTGTAAACCATCAGACACATGACTCACAGGATCTATAACGTGCACACTGTGTTATGTCATGTTTGTGTAAACCATCAGACACATGACTCACAGGATCTATAACGTGCACGCTGTGTTATGTCATGTTTGTGTAAACCATCAGACACATGACTTACAGGATCTATAACGTGCACGCTGTGTTATGTCATGTTTGTGTAAACCATCAGACACATGACTCACAGGATCTAGAACGTGCACGCTGTGTTATGTCATGTTTGTGTAAACCATCAGACACTTACATGACTCACAGGATCTAGAACGTGCACGCTGTGTTATGTCATGTTTGTGTAAACCATCAGACACTTACATGACTCACAGGATCTATAACGTGCACGCTGTGTTATGTCATGTTTGTGTAAACCATCAGACACTCACATGACTTACAGGATCTATAACGTGCATACTGTGTTATGTCATGTTTGTGTAAACCATCAGACACATGACTCACAGGATCTATAACGTGCACGCTGTGTTATTTCATGTTTGTGTAAACCATCAGACACTTACATGACTCACAGGATCTATAACGTGCACGCTGTGTTATGTCATGTTTATGTAAACCATCAGACACTTACATGACTCACGGGATCTATAACGTGCACGCTGTGTTATTTCATGTTTGTGTAAACCATCAGACACTTACATGACTCACAGGATCTATAACGTGCACACTGTGTTATTTCATGTTTGTGTAAACCATCAGACACTTACATGACTCACAGGATCTATAACGTGCACGCTGTGTTATGTCATGTTTGTGTAAACCATCAGACACATGACTTACAGGATCTATAACGTGCACGCTGTGTTATGTCATGTTTGTGTAAACCATCAGACACATGACTTACAGGATCTATAACGTGCACGCTGTGTTATGTCATGTTTGTGTAAACCATCAGACACATGACTTACAGGATCTATAACGTGCACACTGTGTTATGTCATGTTTGTGTAAACCATCAGACACATGACTCACAGGATCTATAACGTGCACACTGTGTTATGTCATGTTTGTGTAAACCATCAGACACATGACTCACAGGATCTATAACGTGCACACTGTGTTATTTCATGTTTGTGTAAACCATCAGACACTTACATGACTCACAGGATCTAGAACGTGTACGCTGTGTTATGTCATGTTTGTGTAAACCATCAGACACTTACATGACTCACAGGATCTATAACGTGCACACTGTGTTATTTCATGTTTGTGTAAACCATCAGACACTTACATGACTCACAGGATCTATAACGTGCACACTGTGTTATTTCATGTTTGTGTAAACCATCAGACACTTACATGACTCACAGGATCTATAACGTGCACACTGTGTTATTTCATGTTTGTGTAAACCATCAGACACTTACATGACTCACAGGATCTATAACGTGCACACTGTGTTATTTCATGTTTGTGTAAACCATCAGACACTTACATGACTCACAGGATCTATAACGTGCACGCTGTGTTATTTCATGTTTGTGTAAACCATCAGACACTTACATGACTCACAGGATCTATAACGTGCACGCTGTGTTATGTCATGTTTGTGTAAACCATCAGACACATGACTCACAGGATCTATAACGTGCACGCTGTGTTATTTCATGTTTGTGTAAACCATCAGACATTTACATGACTCACAGGATCTATAACGTGCACACTGTGTTATGTCATGTTTATGTAAACCATCAGACACTACATGACTCACAGGATCTATAACGTGCACACTGTTTATGTCATGTTTGTGTAAACCATCAGACACATGACTCACAGGATCTATAACGTGCACACTGTGTTATGTCATGTTTATGTAAACCATCAGACACATGACTCACAGGATCTATAACGTGCACACTGTGTTATGTCATGTTTGTGTAAACCATCAGACATTTACATGACTCACAGGATCTATAACGTGCACGCTGTGTTATTTCATGTTTGTGTAAACCATCAGACACATGACTTACACGATCTATAACGTGCACACTTACATGACTCACAGGATCTATAACGTGCACACTTGATGTTATGCGATCGAATTACCCGACGAGGGTTCAGGGACTAGCAGGTCTGCACACATAACACCTGGCAGATGGGAACAACTCATCACTTTACCCACAAGTTGAGGTGCCCAGAAGGTGCCCAGGTGCCCTGAAGGTGCCCAGAAGGTGCCTAGACAGGATCGAACCTAGACCTTCCCACTGCAAGTCTGATGTTTTTCCCATCTGACTGTCACGCCTGTTGAGGTGAGACATAAAAAAAATGAAGGAAAAGCGACAAATATCCCGTTTGAACTGGTGCGTTTGTTTACTTAATTATGTTTTTTGTTGTTGTTGCTGTTTTTTTTTTGGGGGGGGGTCGGTTTTTTTTGTTTTTTTGTGTTTGTTTTGCTTGTTTGCTACCCTATCCTTTACTCCCGATCATGTCACTACCACCTCATCACATACATCGGTTCTCCGTCACACCCCCAGAACCATCCACACTGACATCACCATGGGAACACAGCATGAAGGGCGGCAGAGTCTGAGATATTTTGTATAATGTTACTGTTATGATGATTATGAAAATGGGGATGATAAAGATAATGGTATGCAGTTCCACACTGACTTTGAACAATATCTCCTGACCTCAGCCAGACTTGAGAGATACAGACACCTGTGGTGTTGGTCTGGAAATTTGAACAACTCCTTCAATGACGCAACCGTAAAGTGGATGACACATTTGTATGGCCCCAGTCTTCCCCAAAGCCCAGCAGCCGCTTAACTCTGGGTAGATGGCATCAGCATGCATATAGTGATGATGTTTATTTTTAAACATGTTTACTGCTAGCGGGTCTTTCAGGATTTTGTGATACATCATTCCAACAGACTGTACCAGACTATACAAGACTCATCATCATCAGGTGCCTTGCCGCATGGCGTTAGCGATCATGGACTTCCATCTGTCTCTATCTCTTGTTGCCTCAAGCATCTCCCCCACCCTCCTCGTCCCCAGCCACTCTGCAAGTCCGTCCAGCATTTTCTCCTTGGGTCTACCTGGTGCTCTCTTTCCCTCCAGCTTTTCGTTGTGACCAGGTGCTCCAAATCCCCCTTCCTCATAAAATGGCCTATAAATGTTGCCTTTCTTTTCCTAATCTTCCTTATGAGTGATCTACTTGTGTCTGCCTCCATCAAGACTGTCTCTTTGTTTTCTTTGCTGTCCATGGTACTCTCAACATTCTTCTGAGAAACCACATCTCGGCGCCTCAATCTTGTTCTGGCTTTGCTTGCTGACTGTCCACGCCTCACATCTGTACAACAATATTGGTTCTATATAACATTCAAGGACTCTTTTCCTGATGTTAATGATAGGCATTTGTTGATAAGAATGCTTGTCATCTTTTTGAATGCTGTTTTGGCTTGGCCGATTCTGCCGGCTATTTCCGATGTGCATCAGCCGTCTGATGAAATGACCGTTCCCAGGTATTTGAACTTATTAACCTGTGTCAAGGTTGTGCCATTTGCTGTTATTTTGCATGAGGGGATTTCATGTTTTTACTGATCACCATGACTTCAGTCTTCCTGCTGTTTAGCTCCAACCCCATACAAGACTAGACGTGTAAAACTCCAGTCAAGCTTTTGCC
Organism: Monoplex corrugatus; assembly: GCA_030674185.1. NCBI lineage: Eukaryota > Metazoa > Mollusca > Gastropoda > Littorinimorpha > Ranellidae > Monoplex > Monoplex corrugatus. The sequence continues at coordinate 49,116,979 of JAPXFY010000031.1, read as the reverse complement.
TACATCATAAGACCCTTTCTGATTTACGTGCTCTTCGCAAGACATGTTTTGCTTTAGATATGAAGGAGATTTACTATGAATGATTTTGTACATTAACGTGTATTTGTTATGTCTAAGACGACCAGCCAATGGAAGAGGGATCGGCAACATATTTTGGAGGTCATGTGTTATTTGCAATGTACCCTCTAGAGTTTTCAGGGCACGTTTGTACACAATGGTGTGTGTGTGTGTGTGTGTGTGTGTGTGTGTGTGTGTGTGTTTTGTGTGTGTGTTGTGTGTGTGTGTGTGTGCGTGTGAGTGTGTAGTGTGTTGTGTGAGAGAGAGAGAGAGAAGAGACAGAGAAGGAGAGACAGAGAGATGGAAGTAAGCATTTTATTCTGATTCATTTTTATTGCATCCTTAACATTGCACGTCTTGTAGTCTATCTGATTTAATCATACTGGTAGGGGCTGACGTATTTTCTCCAGTGCATCTGCCTCTGTCACTCATGCTTTGAGGAAGTGCTTAGGGGGAAAGAGAAAGAGAGAGAAAGAGAGACAGAGAAAGACAAAGAGAAAGAGAGAGAGACAGAAACAAGACAGAAAAAGAGACAGGGGAGAGAGAAAGGAAGAAAGAGAGAGAGAGACAGAGAAGAGAGAGAGAGAGAAAGAGAGAGAGAAAAAGAGAGACAGAGAAAGAGAAAGAGAGAGAAAGAAGAAGAGAAGAGAAAGAGAAGAGAGAGAAGAGAGAGAAAGACAAAGAGAAAGAGAGAGAGAGAGAGAGAAGAGAAAGAGAAAGGAGAGAAGAGAGAGAGAGAGAAAAAGAGAGAGAAAGAGAAAGAGAGAGAAGAGAGAGAGAAGAGAGGAGAAGAGAAGAAGAGAAGAGAAGAGAGAGAGAAAGAGAGAGAGAAAGAAGAGAAGAGAGAGAGAAAAAGAGAAGAGAAAGAGAGAGAGAAAGAGAAAGAGAGAGAAAGAGAAAGAGAGAGAGAAAGAGAGAGAAAGAGAGAAGAGAAGAGAGAGAAAAGAAGAGGCAGAGAGAAAGAGAGAGAGAGAAAGAGAGGAGAGAGAAAGAAGAGAAGAGAAAGAGAAAGAGAAAGAGAGAGAGAGAAAGAAGAGAGAGAAGAAGAGAGAGAAAAGAGAAAGAGAGAAGAGAAAGAGGAAAGAGAGAAAGAAGAGAAAGAGAAGGAAAGAGAGAGAGAAAGAGAAGAGAGAAAGAGGAAAGAGAGAAAGAGGAGAGAAGAGAAAGAGAAAGAGAGAGAAGAAAGAGAGAGAGAGAGAAAGAGAAGAGGAGAGAGAAGAAGAGAAGAGAGAGAGAGAAAGAGAAAGAGAGAGAAGAGAAAGAGAGAGAGAAGAGAAGAAGAGAGGAAAGAGAGGCAGAAGAAGAGAGAGAGAGAAAGAGAAGAGAGGAAAGAAGAGAGAGAGAGAAAGAGAGACAAGAGAAAAGAGAGAGAAGAGAAAGAAAGAGAGAAGAGAAAAAGAGAGAGAAAGAGAGAGAGAAAGAGAGAGAGAGAAAGAAAAGAAGAGAGAGAAAGAGAGAGAAGAAGAGAGAGAAGAAGAAGAGAAGAGAGAAAGAGAGAGAGAGAAAGAGAGAAGAGGAAAGAAAAGAGAAGAAGAAAGAAAGAAAGAGAAAGAGAAGAGAAAGAAGAGAGAGAAGAGAGAGAGAGAGAAGAGAGAAAGAAGAGAAAGAAAGAGAGAAAGAGAGAGAAGAAAGAGAGAGAGAAAGAGAAAGGAGGCAGAATGAGAAAGGAGAGAGAGAGAGAGAAAGGGACAGACTATGCAGACTCTGCATCAAATACTGCCTGCAAGTGTGGCAAAACAACGTGTACACGTGACCAAAATATCAAAACACAGCGAACGAAGAAAGAAAGAAAGAAAAGAGAACGAAAGAGAAAGAAAGAAAAGAAAAGAACAGAAAGAAAGAAAAGAAAAAAGAAAAAAAAAGAAAAGAAAGAAGAAAGAAGAAAGAAAGACGAAAGAAAGAAAGAAGAAGAAGAAAGAAAGAAGAAAGAAAGAAAGAAAGAAGAACGAAAGAAAGAAAGAAAGAAACAACGAAAGAAAGAAAGAAAGAAAGAAAGAAAGAAAGAAAGAAAGAAAGAAAGAACGAAAGAAAGAACGAAAGAAAGAAAGAAAGAAAGAAAGAAAGAAGAAAGAAGAAAGAAGAAAAGAAGAAGAAGAAGAAAGAAGAAAAAAGAAAAAAAGAAAGAAAGAAAGAAACGAAAGAAAAGAAAGAAAGAAAGAAGAAAGAAAGAAAGAAAGAAAGAACGAAAGAAAAAGAACGAAAGAAAGAAAGAAGAAGAAAGAAAGAAAGAAAGAAAAGAAAGAAAGAAGAAAGAAAAGAAAGAAAGAAAGAAAGAAGAAGAAAGAAAGAACGAAAGAAAGAAAGAAAAGAAAGAAGAACGAAAGAAAGAAGAAAGAAAGAAAGAAAGAAAGAAAGAAAGAAAGAAAGAAAGAAGAAAGAAAGAAAAAGAAAGAAAGAAGAAAGAAAGAAGAAAGAAAGAAAGAAAGAAAGAAAGAAAGAAAGAACGAAAGAAAGAAAGAAAGAAAGAAAGAAAGAAAGAAGAGAAAGAAAAGAAAGAAAAGAAAGAAGAAAGAAAGAAAGAAAGAAAGAAAAGAAAGAAAGAAAGAAAGAAAGAAAGAAAGAAAGAAAGAAGAAAGAAAGAAAGAAGAACGAAAGAAAGAAAGAACGAAAGAACGAAAGAAAGAAAAAAATGAATTAGTTTGTGATATTGTACTGGTTCTTTTTTCAATGTAGAAATACAATATCACAATAAAATTTCAAAAATTTTTCGTTTTTTTATTTAAAAAATTAAAAAAAATATTTTTGTTGTTTTTTGTTGTTGTTGATGTTGTTTTCGAGTTCAGTAAGGTCAAGGCGGTACATTACTCAGTAGATACCATATGCGTTATCAGACCACACAAGTGCTGTGCGATGAAGATCTAAGGTAACCCTGACACTACTATACACAGGTTTGGCGTGTAAATCAAGACATGGGAGTGGGTCAGGGCGTCTGTCTGTCTAGCATGTAAACATGAGTGATACGGTCCTCTATATCTTAGATGTCTGTGTGTCCATCCCATCCCTAAACCCCCAAATGTCAAAGCAATCAGATCTCATATACAAACCCTTATCAGCCGTTCCTACCCACTGACGCTATAAACGTATGCAAGTTTCCATATAAACATAACAAAATATGAACAAAATAAGATAAAATAAAATAAAATAGAATTAAATAAAATAAAATAAAACGAAACGAAATGAATGAAAACAAAATGAAACAAAATAAAAATGAAATAAAATAGTATGAAATATAAAATAAAGTAAAATGAAAAAATCATAAACAAAATGAAATAGAATTTTAAAAAATATATGAAATAAAATGAAATAAAGTGAACCAAAACTAAATTAAGTAAACTAAACTAAACTAAACTAAACTAAACTAAACTAAACTAAACTAAAAAAAAACAAACGAATAAACTAAATTAACTTACTGTACCGTGTCATTACGTCGGTTCTTTCAATAACAGACAGATAAAATCAGACACAAACCCCACACACTAGGTAGGAAACCCCCAAGATACAGCCAACACACAGGGCTTGTGTGAAGACACATGTAAGTTCCTACGCCTTGGTCATTTAAAATCTTCTCCACGTGGCATCAGCGTTGTCAATGCGTATGGAAATTATGCCCACTGCGGAGATGTTATATTGAGAAACTGAAACTTAAAGCGTAGCGTAACACAGCACGGTGTGACGTAACGTACCGTCCGTACCATACCTTACCATACCATACCACACCATACCACACCACACACACCCTACCCTACCCTACCCTACCCTACCACACCATACCATGACATATCACGCAACACCACGCCACGCCACGCCACGCCGCACCGTACCATACCATACCATACCATACCATACCGTACGTACCATACCATACCATACCATACCATACCATACCGTACCGTACCGTACCGTACCATACCATACCATACCGTACCGTACCGTACCATACCGTACCGTACCATACCATACCGTACCGTACCGTACCGTACCGTACAGTACCATACCATACCGTACCATACCATACTATACCGTACCATACCATACCATACCATCCACACCATACCGTACCATACCATACCATACCATACCATACCATACCATACCATACCATACCGTACCGTACCATACCATACCATACCATACTATACCGTACCATACCATACCATACCATACCGTACCATACCGTACCATACCATACCATACCATACCATACTATACCGTACCGTACCATACCATACCATACCATACCATACCGTACCATACCGTACCATACCATACCATACCGTACCATACCGTACCAAGTACCATACAACCGTACCATACCGTACCATACCGTACCATACCATACCAACCGTACCATACCGTACCGTACCATACCATACCGTACCGTACCGTACCGTACAGTACCATACCATACCATACCATACCATACCATACTATACCGTACCATACCATACCATACCATACCACACCATACCGTACCATACCATACCATACCATACCATACCGTACCGTACCATACCATACCATACCATACATACCGTACCATAACCATACCATACCATACCGTACCATACCGTACCATACCATACCATACCATACCATTACTATACCGTACCGTACCGTACCATACCATACCGTACCATACCATACCATACCATACCGTACCATACCGTACCATACCATACCATACCGTACCATACCGTACCATACCATTACCGTACCATACCGTACCATACCGTACCATACCGTACCATACCATACCATACCGTACCATACCGTACCGTACCATACCATACCGTACCGTACCGTACAGTACCACATACCATACCTACCATACCATACCATACTATACCGTACCATACCATTACCATACCATACCACACCATACCGTACCATACCATACCATACCATACCATACCATACTATACCGTACCATACCATACCATACCATACTATACCGTACCATACCATACCATACCATACCGTACCATACCGTACCATACCATACCATACCATACTATACCGTACCGTACCGTACCATACCATACCGTACCATACCATACCATACATCCATACCGTACCTATACCGTACCATACCATACCATACCGTACCATACCGTACCATACCATACCGTACCATACCGTACCATACCGTACCATACCGTACCATACCATACCATACCGTACCATACCGTACCGTACCATAAACCATACCATACCATACTATACCGTACCGTACCATAAAAACAATGGCAATACCCTCTAAAATCCACATGAAATGAGAAAAAGGAAAAGAAAGAGAGAGAGAGAGAGAGGGAGAGAGAGAGAGAGAGAGAGAGAGAGAGAGAGACAGAGAGAGAGAGAAAGAAGAGAGAGAGAGAGAGAGAGAGAGAGAGAGAGAGAGAAATCTTTTAAAGACACAAATCAAAGATCTTTTCATGTCTGTTTCTTCTTCACGTTAAATCACTTTTCAAGAATTCAAGAAACGTTAACTCGAAACGACACACTAGAACCAATACAATAGATTTAATTTGATCTTTTGGTGCTGTTTTTTGACCACCATTTTCAATCTCTTCTTTTTGTATTGTCTATTTGCAGAGGGAAATTATTTCAGACCCAACGAAGGAGTGTGAAGCACGCAGTTTGTTCAAAAGAGATTCATGGCACTCGGGCAATTCCATACATGTGTGTGTGTGTGTGTGTGTGTGTGTGTGTGTGTGTGTGTGTGTGTGTGTGTGTGTGTGTGTGTGTGTGTGTGTGTGTGTGTGTGTGTGTGTATGTGTGTGTGTGGTGTGTGTGTGTGTGTGTGTGTGTGTGTGTGTGAGTATGCGTGTGTGTGTGTGCGTGCGTGCGTGTATGTGTGTGTGTGTGTGTGTATGTATGTGTGTGTGTGTGTGTGTGTGTGTGTGTATGTGTGTGTGTGTGTGTGTGTGTGTGTGTGTGTGTGTGTGTGTGTGTGTGTGTGTGGTGGTCTTTGATTTAATGTCTCTTCACTATAAGGTGATTTTAGACAACAACAACAACAACAAAAACAAACAAAAAATTCTTGGAAATGGTTAATCTTCAGAAAAAAGAAATGAACAAGAAAAACAAGACAAGAAAGAAAAATTCACAAATGACGTTATCATAATTAACGATTGAAACAGTAAACTTAGCTAACCATAACACTGTGTGTGTGTGTGTGTGTGGGTGTGTGTAGGTGTGTGTGTGTGTGTGTGTGTGTGTGTGTGTGTATGCGTGTGTGTGTGTGTGTATGTGTGTGTGTGTGTGTGAGTGCGTGCGTGTGTGTGTGTGTGTGTGTGTGCGTGCGTGCGTGCGTGTGTGTGTGTGTGTGTATATGTGTGTATGTGTGTGTGTGTGTGTGTGTGTGTGTGTGTGTGTGTGTGTGTGTGTGTGTGTGTGTGTGTGTGTGTGTGTGTGTTAGTGTGTGCACGCGCGCGCACGCGCGTGTGTGTCTATTTGTCTGTGACGAAAATGTGTGATCAAGATGTTGTCAGCTCTCTGTGGGTGGACCTATAAAGACCAGATCTTTACCAGATTTTGGTCAAACCTGTGGACCGTTGAGGAGTCGCCGAAGCACAAGTTGGAAAGGTCAAGGTCGCCCAGTCGAAAAAAAAATAGTAACTATATATTCAGAGCTTTTCCTGGAGGGTGTGTGAAAATGGCTTCCTCAAGAAATTCTGACAACATTCAAAATCTGTTTTCACTGTTGTGACAGTCTGCCAGTGTCCTTGATGCACGTCACGCTTCGTTTCAATCGACACTTCAAGGTCATGGTGACCTTGACAAGTACAAAATTTGGTTTCACTTTCACTTTCTCAAGACAACGTCACCGTGTTCAGAAAAACGTTCACATGTGCTGACGCTACTGATGCCATGATGGAGAAGATCCAAAATGATCATGGCATAAGCCACAAGCCTACACAAAGACCTGTCTGATTATCTGTAATAATGTTTGTATAAAAAGGGAATTTGTATGAATGGCTTGACCATCTTGTCTTCTTTCTTCAAATTAAATCATGTTAAATGTGCATGTATGTCTGAAGTATTTATAGGCCATTTTATGAGGAAGGGGGATTTGGAGCACCTGGTCACAACGGGAAAGCTGGAGGGAAAGAGAGCACCAGGTAGACCCAGGGAGAAAATGCTGGACGGACTTGCAGAGTGGCTGGGGACGAGGGGGGTGGGAGAGATGCTAGGGGCAACGAGAGATAGAGACAGATGGAAGTCCATGATCGCCAACGCCATGCGGCAGGGCACCTGATGATGATGATGATGATGATGATGATGACGATGATGATGATGATGATGTCTGAAGTTGGGTAGCCTGGTTCTTTAATGCTCCAATCATTCAGGTGGTGTCACTATTTCATACGTCACCTGCCACACCCCCACTCTCCTCTCCGTTTCAAAAGTTGGTGTGGAGTTTAAACGGGAATCATCGCGATCGGACATTTCCACAAGCGCTTCACAGTAATCTGCCGGCAAATAATCTAGTAGCCTCGTCGAGCCTGTACAAAACTTTATAGGTTGGCAAGATCTTAAAAAAGGGGGATGGGAGTGGAGTTTTGAGGACTTCACTTACCCAATACTGACACAAGACGTAAAGAACACACAGACAGAAAACTGTGTTGTTAGTTTTAGAGATATTTTTATTTAATTTTGATTCGTTTCCATCTGAGTGGCATTTATAACCCGTGACGTAAGCGACAACAAGAATGAGAAGAAGAAGAAGAAGAAGAAGAAGAAGAAGAAGAAGAAGAAGAAGAAGAAGAAGAAGAAGAAGAAGAAGAAGAAGAAGAAGAAGAAGAAGAAGAAGAAGATGATGATGATGATGAAGATGAAAGTGATCATCGTTTAGAAGATAATAATGATTGTGATGAAGACGAAGAGGGAGAGGACGCTAACGACGATGACTATGACAGAGAAGACGCTGATAATGATGATACTGACGATGATTATGATGAAGACGAAGATGATGTTACATTGATGATTATGATGACCAACATCATGCTGATCATGACGGTGATGATGATGATGATCATAACAGACAAAACGACAAAGAAGAAGATTATGGATCAGCCAGCCAGCCAGCCTGCCAGCCAGCCAGACAGCCAGACCGACCGACCAGCTGACACACTGACAGACAGACTGACAGAGAGAGTAATGTAATCTCCGGTATGGTGTGTGTCGTTTGGATTCAAGCGACGCTTTCAATGTTGATTTAAGCAAGACAGAAGAAGGGAGAAAGCCGACAGAGGGAGACTGACAAATTTCCTGTGGAGGTTCGATTCGAACGATACTTGCCAAGTGGCTTCAGAGAAGAATTTAGTTGACACAGGGAGGGGATAGAAAAGAGAGAAACAACAGACAGACAGACAGACAGACAGAAACAGAGAGAGAAACAGAGAGAGAGAGAGAGAGAGGGAGGGAGGGAGAGACAGACAGACAGACAGACAGAGAGAGACAGAGAGAGAAACACAGACAGAGAGAGAAACAGAGAGAGAGAGAGAAAGGAGAGAGAAGAGAGAGAGAGAGTTCAGACCTCAAATAATTTACTCATAATATATAGCTCACAGCGCCCATGAAAAGGGGGGGAGGGGGTGCATACACGGTTGAATACATTTTCAAAAATGATAATTACAGCCAATTAGCTTTCTTGCCTTTCTGAAGTCTTAGTAAAAAAAAACAACTGGGTGGCAGTGCATTGCGGCGACGCGCTCTCAAAGGGAGAGCACCGCGAGTTTCACATGGAAAATCCACTGTGAGAAACAAAATGAATGTGAACATAACTCTCAATCAGTCCTAGAACCAGTGTCAAAATGTGAACAGTAACTGTTCAATCAGTTCTAGTGTCAGGAATATGTGAACAGTAACTGTTCAATCAGTTCTAGTGTCAGAATATGTGAACAGTAACTTTCAATCAGTACTTCTAGGTCAGGAATATGTGAACAGTAACTGTTCAATCAGTACTTCTAGTGTCAGGAATATGTGAACAGTAACTGTTTAATCAGTACTAGTGTCAGGAATATGTGAACAGTAACTGTTCAATCAGTTCTAGTGTCAGGAATATGTGAACAGTAACTGTTCAATCAGTTCTAGTGTCAGGAATATGTGAACAGTAACTGTTCAATCAGTTCTAGTGTCAGGAATATGTGAACAGTAACTGTTCGATCAGTTTAAGAACCAGTGTCAGGAATATGTGAACAGTAACTGTTCAATCAGTTTAAGAACCAGTGTCAGGAATATGTGAACAGTAACTGTTCAATCAGTTCTAGAACCAGTGTCAGGAATACAAACGACGGTAATCGCTCAGTTGCAGAAGCAGACGGAGTGACAGACATCCCCCCCCCCCCCCCCCCCCTTGGTAAGGAGAACGCCAACTGCGGCCGTACAACGATAGGTCCACGAATCACTCTTACCCAAGATCTATGTTCCCTCACGTACCCTCCGCTCTGTCTCTGATCCTCTGACTTTTCGCATCCCACGCACTAAGCTCAATACCTATGGTCCACGAGCCTTCTCTGTTTCTGGTCCACTCTCCTGGAACAAACTTCCTCTCTCAGTCCGTCAGCAACCTACTCTTGTCTCCTTCAAGTACGCTCTGAAATCTCACCTTTTCTCCTCTGCATAAAATCCTGACCTCACTCAACCCCCCACTGCAGCCTGTCTCCACTCGGTGTGGAATCACATTGTAATATATATTTGTATGTAAAATGTTTTCTGTTCATTTCTTTTTTTTTTCTACTTTGAGTACACTTATATATATTTTTCTATTGCTTTTCTTCTTTTTCCCCATTTATAGCCATGTGTGTGTGTGTGCGTGCGTGTGTGCGTGTGTATGCATGCGTGCGTATGTGTATGTTCAGCGCTTAGATTTGATTGTTATCAAGATTTTGCGCTATATAAATATTGTAATTATTATTAACATTATTGTTAAGACCTAACTTGGATTCACCTCTGATATGGAAGCAGTAGGGCACATCGACACTGGGGTCACTGTGAGACTAGGGCATGAAGGGACATATAAATTGGGACAGTTTTCACGATGTTGTTACTGATTTCATGATAACGGGGATGATGATCATGATGCTGTGGATTTCCATCAAAGGACAGAGACTGCATGACAGGGCTGTACTCTACGCTTACTTTCATAATATATCCTGGCATCAACCAGGCCAGAGAGATACAGACGACTGCAGTGTCAGAGAATTTGAGCAACACCCTCAAACTGTTTATTACTAAAGGGCAGATGCATTAGGTTCCACTGGATCTGTCTTACAGCTAGTCATTGCTACTCTACAATATAATATGAGCATATTGAAAAAAGCAAGAAGAACAGAAGGAAAGAAGAAAATAAAGGAAGCACAATGGCTCTTCATAAATGGAGTTCATCTAGGACTTAGACTTTGTGTATTAGCTGGAAGGGGTGGGGTGGGGTGGGGGGGCTTTCCGTAATATGAGACAAGATTCTACTTAATGACTACTTGTGCTTTGATTTAGTCCTTAAATATTTATTTCATTTGTCTGTTCGTTTCTTTGGAGTTAAGATACACAAGTACACATGTCATTTACATATAACCAAGACTATGCCAATGATAGGATGATACAAAACTAGTATATGATAAAGAACAAAACACCATAGGTAGGACCTCAGGACCTGGCCAGCTCATGGGTTTATTTGCAGGCTTAAGGCTTGTACCGTGATCACTTTGGATCTTCTCCATCACATGGCACCTGTGACGTTAGTGCATAAGGAATTCATTTCGAGCGCAGAGACGTCATCTTGATGAACTGAAACTGAAACCTAGCGCAACAGAGTTGTTGGTTTTTTTAGTATCGTCAAAACATATCCTGGGCGTCAACCAGGCCCGAGAGAAACAGACGTAAGAGCTGGAGTGCACGGGTGTATCCATTGAGCCACACAACCAGATGGAAGATTAGAAGGAGTGAAGACAGAACCTTGTTGTGAAGTGGGCTGTTGTGGTGATGAGGGAGATAGGCCTTTAGCTGATAGCACTGAGCAAGAAGATAAACAGGGGGACTGTGTGTTGTGGGGGTCGGCTGTTTTCCTTTGAGTGATGCTGGCTGAGTGATTTAGAAAAAAAAAAGGAAGAGGTAAGTGAGAAAGAAAGAGACACAGAGAGAGAGAGAGAGAGAGAGAGAGACAGACAGACAGACAGAGAGACTGACAGACAGACAGAGAGAGAGACAGACAGACAGACAGACAAAGAGAGAGAGAGAGAAAGAGAGACAGACAGACAGACATCGATCGAGAGAGAGACAGACAGACAGACAGAGATAGATCGAGAGAGAGAGAGAAAGAGAGAGAGAGAGAGTACAGAAAGACGGAGAGACAGAGATGAACTGAAACACTACTTTCCAAAGGCACATATATTAATAATCTATCGGCCACTTTGCATAATTATCTGATGCTGCTAATCTACTTGTTAACGATTCATTACTTCATTGCTTGTCAAGGTCCCTCGTCTCTTGAGAGATCTACAAATTCTATATATATATATATATATCTTGTTAGCTGTCTCGCTACACATGCACAGAGAGAGAGAGAGAGAGAGAGAGAGAGAGAGAGAGACAGAGACAGAGACAGAGACAGAGAGCAGAGAGAGAGAGAGGCGAGAGAGAGAGAGGCAGAGAGAGAGAGACGAGCACAGAAAGAGAGAGAGAGAGGGAGAGAGAGAGACAGAGACAGAGACAGAGAGAGCGGCAGAGAGAGAGAGAGAGAGAGAGAGAAGAGAGGCAGAGAGAGAGAGGCAGAGAGAGAGAGAGGAGAGAGAGGACAGAGCACAGAAAGAGAGAGAGAGAGAGAGATAGAGAGAGAGAGAGAGAGAGAGACAGAGAGAGAGAGAGAGAGAGAGAGAGAGAGCTCTTGTATGGAGCTTATCTGCTATTTCGATTCGAAAGATACGTATAAAGATAGGTGTGCATATGTGTGTGTGTCCGTGTCTGTGTGTGTTGGCGCATGTGTAGGTGTGTTTGTGTGTGTTTTGCGTGTGTGAGTCTTGGTGTTTGTGCGTGCGTTGATGCGTGTGTTGGTGGAGGGTAGACGGGCCATATGTGAGATGGAAAAAGCAAAGGTTTTGGTGGGATGACAGACAAATTACGTTTTCCTCAAATGTCTTTTTCATTCAACAGTGAATGAGTACACATTAAAAAGAGCACAGAAAGATGTTGACAACATGAACAGAGGCTGCAGCAGTAATAGTTTCACGTCAGGCACATTCAACTGATTAATGTAAACAACATTTCACTTCACACCCGTACATATCCAAAACCAGCAATAAATCGGCAGATAGGAGGGAGCGATGATCAAGTGGGTAAGACGTCAGACTTCCAACTGCAAGGTCTGGGGTTCGATCCTGTGTGGTTATCTCCCGTCTGGTGGGTAAAGGGTGCAGATTTTTCCGGTCTCCCAGATCAACATGTTCGCGGATCTGTTAGCATCTAAATCGCCTTCTTTTGTATACGCACGTAGAAAACCAAATACGCACGATAAAGATCATTCAGTCGCACTGTCGTGAGTTCGCTCACGGCGGTGCGCACTGAAGCACGCAGTAAGTAGCTTTTTTTTCACTGAAAGACGTGTTCAGCCAGGTAGCCATTATATCATTTAAGTCATGTCAGTAGGCGGAGGCTTATGGAAACATGACAACACCAGCATGCACACCCAACGAAGACGGAATATGTACACTGCGCAGCAACATATCGCCTGCAGGGTGAGGCAAAACAAAGTGCATATACGTATCACCTTAAAAATGAAAAAATAAAATGAAATCCACAAGCAGAAAATAAAATAAAAAGAAGTAAACGTACTGTTACTTAGGGAACACCATTAACTTCAACGCTCTGCGGTGGAACTGTGTGCACATAATATTACATAAACCACACTAAGCTTGTATTCTGATTAATGATAACTATGGCAGCCCATTTCATTCCATTGATTTTTCAGTCAATGTACACCACATATGAATTTTGCCTAGTATCTATTACTTGATGCAACATACTAAAAAGATGGTTGCGTTGCAGATGCTTTACTTCAATTTTGGTTCTTGTATTTTTGCCAGAAGGATGATTAAATCAAAAAGGGAAGCCGAACATTTATTTCCATCCATTCCAAATAACAGTGCTGATACGAGGACTGGCTGGTTCCTTTAACAGAGTCGTGGATCAAGATCTGATATCTCAAGTTCAATCCCAGCCCTCAGCATTAAAGACTGGCCTGTTAGCTGCCCATCTTAGTGGTTCCATCATTCTGCTGGTGTCAGCTTACTGTTTCATAGGTCCACTGGCCTGTTGGCTGCCCATCTTATGTTCCATCATTCTGCTGGTGTCACTTACTGTTTCATAGGTCCACTGGCCTGTTAGCTGCCATCTTAATGTTCCATCATTCTGCTGGTGTCAGCTTACTGTTTCATAGGTCCACTGGCCTGTTACTGCCCATCTTAAGTGTTTCCATCATTCTGCTGGTGTCACTTACTGTTTCATAGGTCCACTGGCCTGTTGCTGCCCATCTTAGTTGGTTCCATCATTCTGCTGGTGTCAGCTTACTGTTTCATAGGTCTCTGTTTGCATACCCCACTAGGCTCCATCATTCTGTGTGTCAACTTACAGTTCATAGGTCCTTGCTGTGGTCATTAGTCCACATCGCTGAATCACTACTGCTATGATATCATGGTGGGCTGCATTAATGGAATTACAGAGCGTGATCACTTTTGATTCATAGATCCAACCCTTATACTCCATTAATGTTTCCATCATCTCTGTCAGCTACAGTTTCATAGTCCACTGGCTTTGCTCCATCTAATTAATGTTTCCATCATTCTGCTGGTGTCAACTTACTGTTTGATAGGTCCACTGGCCTGTTGGCTGCCATCTTAATGTTTCAATCATTCTGCTGGTGTCAGCTTACTGTTTCATAGGTCCACTGGCCTGTTCACCGCCCATCTTAATGTTTCAATCATTCTGCTGGTGTCAACTTACTGTTTCATAGGTCCACTGGCCTGTTAGCTGCCCATCTTAGTGGTTCCATCATTCTGCTGGTGTCAGCTTACTGTTTCATAGGTCCACTGGCCTGTTCACCGCCCATCTTAATGTTTCAATCATTCTGCTGGTGTCAACTTACTGTTTCATAGGTCCACTGGCCTGTTAGCTGCCCATCTTATTGGTTCCATCATTCTGCTGGTGTCAGCTTACTGTTTCATAGGTCTTGTTTCATACCCCCCCCCCCCACTTTTTTTTAAGACCTTGCCAGTACATAAGGTTTTGTGCAGGTTCATTGAGTCCACCGACTAACACACGGCAGATTTGGTGGAGCGCATATGGAATTACAGGAACGTGATAAACCTCTCTTGATTAAACTCTAAACCCCTAAACTCCAATAAATTTTGATCCACTCGAAATAGCACAGTTTCCAACTGGTTCATTTAAATGTTTGTGTGAGCTACATGTTTTGCTTTAAAGAATTGTTCAATTACTTCCCCTTGAATCCTCTGCCCTTCACACATTTTCAAAACACTCGATCAACACAACTTCCCAAACCCTCAAACAGAAATCACACGTTATGTTTGCAACTCCCTATTTCTTTCAACCATAAGTTTAGTGCCAAGAATCACAGAAAGCACACGAGTTGTTTGTAACATCAGGTTTTTAAAACAATAACTTAAATTCCAAATATCACAGAAATAATACGAGGTGTTTACAGCCCCAGTTTTTTAAAACCATAAGTGTAGTTCCAAGAGTCACATAAATCACAAGAGGTGTTTGTAACCCCTATGTTATCACACGAGTTGTTTGTAACCCTATGTTATCACACGGGTTCTTTGTAACCCCTATGTTATCACACGAGTTGTTTGTAACCCTATGTTATCACACGAGTTGTTTGTAATCCCCTATGTTATCACACGGGTTTCTTTGTAACCCCTATGTTATCACACGAGTTGTTTGTAACCCTATGTTATCACACGGTTTCTTTGTAACCCCTATGTTATCACACGAGTTGTTTGTAACCCCTATGTTATCACACCAGTTGTTTGTAACACCTATGTTATCACACGAGTTGTTTGTAACCCTGTGTTATCACACAGTTGTTTGTAACTTCTATGTTAGCACACGAGTTCTTTGTAACCCTATGTTATCACACGAGTTGTTTGTAACCCTATGTTATCACACGAGTTGTTTGTAACCCTTATGTTATCACACGAGTTGTTTGTAATCCCTATGTTATCACACGGTTCTTTGTAACCCCTATGTTATCACACGAGTTGTTTGTAACACCTATGTTATCACACGAGTTGTTTGTAACACCTATGTTATCACACGGGTTGTTTGTAACCTCTATGTTATCACACGAGGTGTTTGTAACACCTATGTTATCACACGAGGTGTTTGTAACCCCTATGTTATCACACGAGCTGTTTGTAACCCCTATGTTATCACACGAGTTGTTTGTAACTCCTGTGTTATCACACGAGTTGTTTGTAACCCCTATGTTATCACACCAGTTGTTTGTAACACCTATGTTATCACACGAGTTGTTTGTAACTCCTGTGTTATCACACGAGTTGTTTGTAACCTCTATGTTATCACACGAGTTCTTTGTAACCCTTATGTTATCACACGAGTTGTTTGTAACCCCTATGTTATCACACCAGTTGTTTGTAACACCTATGTTATCACACGAGTTGTTTGTAACTCCTGTGTTATCACACGAGTTGTTTGTAACCCTTCTATGTTAGCACACGAGTTCTTTGTAACCCTTATGTTATCACACGAGTTGTTTGTAACCCCTATGTTATCACACGAGTTGTTTGTAACCCTTATGTTATCACACGAGTTGTTTGTAACTCCTATGTTATCACACGAGTTGTTTGTAACCCTTATGTTATCACACGAGTTTGTTTGTAACATCTATGTTATCACACAGTTGTTTGTAACCCTAGTTATCACACGAGTTGTTTGTAACCCCTATGTTATCACACGAGGTGTTTGTAACCCCTATATTTTTTTAAACTATAACTTTAGTGCAAGAATCACAGAAATAACATGAGTTCCGTAACCTCAGTTTCTTTTAACACAACATTGATTACAAGAACACCGTTAGGATCTAGTGTTGTTTTTAATTAAATGTTTTTGTAGTTGTTGTTGTTGTTGGTGTTCATACTGTCCGTCGTTGGCTGTAATGCTTGATGAGCTGAGTAGAATGCTTGCCATATTGTAAAAGCTAAACGCTTTCACTGTATACAATGTATCATACTTGTTATTGACTGCGCTTTACAAGTAGTATTATCGTCATTATTATTGTTATTAGTATTACCGTGATTATTTTACTATTATCATTTTTAATATCATTCTTCTTCTTCTTTATCATCAGGATTGCTATCATTACGTATTTGCGTCAGTTTTAATCGGATTTCTGTATATTAAATTCATGAATTCAAGTCTTCAGAATTCAAATCTACAGACCTTTCTGTGAGGCAGGAACATTATCCATTCCTAACGCCTTCCAAGGCATGGTTCGCCTTACAGCCTCGCTGTTAATTTCTCTGATCATGTAGAACGGCAGTACCGGATTTCTACAACCGATGTCCGGACGGTTGCCAGAGTCTTCTTCGCTAGGGATGGTCCGGTATCACAGAACCTTACCCTCCGACGTTAAATTGGCATCATACAATCGCAATTCTTCCGGTGCAAAAGTAAAAGATTTGTTTTCAGTGCTACTCACAACGATTTGGTGTGTTCAGATCAAATAATTTCAAATCTATCTGTTATAAACTTACATGTATATGATTTTTGGCTGACAGTTTTTGTTCTGATTTTTGGCTGACAGTTTTTGTTCTGATTTTTGGCTGACAGTTTTTGTTCTGATTTTTGGCTGACAGTTTTTGTTCTGATTTTTGGCTGAC
>JAPXFY010000031.1:49085006-49092506 GCA_030674185.1 Monoplex corrugatus | reverse complement strand
TCTGGTATCCATCTCCCAGATTCACTGGACCTGAACTCTTCATTGCAGCTTTCAAGATGACTTCCATTGCCAACACGAACAGTATGGGAGAGATTGCACAGCCCATTGCAATGCCCACCTCTAGGTCTATCCAGTCCGTGGTGTATTCTTTGGTAGAGAACCGCATTGAGAACCCTTGGAAATACTTCCTCAGCATTGTTCGGATGTTTTCTGGGATGTGATACATTTCAAGAGCCAGCTGGATCATATCGTGTGGAACTGATCCATATGCATTCGCCAGATCAAGCCAAACTACGTCAATGTCTCTCTTCTCTGTTCTTGCTTTTTGGATGGCATCCCAAATCAACGTGGCATGTTCCAAGCATCCAGGCATTCCTGGTATGCCTCCCTTTTGGACTGACATATCCAGATACTTGTTTTCAGTCAGGTATTTTGTCAATCTTGCTGCCATAACAGAGAAGAAGATTTTCCCCTCGACGTTCAGAAGTGATATTGGCCTGAACTGATTGATGCTGCTGGAGTTCTGCTCCTTCGGAATGTACACTCCTTCAGCTCTCATCCATTGGTCGCTGATCTTCTGGTTCCTCCATGCTGATCGAATCATCTTGTGGAGCCACTCGAGCACTTTTGGGCATTTCTTGTAGAGCAGGTATGGTATTCCGTTTGGTCCAGGTGCTGACTTGGCTCTGGCTTTCTTTACTACGTTCTTCACTTCATCCAGTGTTGGTGGTTTGTTATTGAATTTTCCTTCTGGCGCTGCAGGCCAAACCAGATTCTGGATTTCAAGTGGTGCCTTGCGCTGAGAATCGGAATATGTTTCCCTGAGATGCTGCTCTAGGGTTTCCTTGCCCACTGTGAGAGTCCCTGATTTGGGTTGTTCAAACAGCTTTCTTGCAAAGTCAAAGGGATCTTTGAAGAAACGATCTTGAGTCTTCTTCTTTTTGCTCTTTCTTCGCCTTGCTGATTCCACTTTGCTGAGAGCATTGTGTTTGGCCTTCAGATCTTTCCAGAGTTCCAGGAGCCCTTGCTTCTCGAATTCTGAGGCAGTTTTCATTCGCTTTTTAAGCTTCCTTTTCTCCCTTCGGATGCTCTCCATCTGTTGCTGTCTTCTGGATTTCTGGGGAGGCGTTTTTGTCTTTGGCTGCTTCACTCCATAAGTGTCCCTGCAGATAGAGCATATGATGTCTCCGTATGTGTCAAGTTTGTGTTCCAGCGTACTGTTCCCTATTAGCGCATTCAGCTTAAGGACAAGTTCCTCATCTAATTTCTTCCATTGTTCTTTTGCACCGGCAGGCGGCAAATTGAGTTTTCCACGTTTGGCGTTAAGAGCTTGTGCAAAATCCGCATCAGAACCGTCAGCGTGGATGTCCTTGGCACTATGGTTTAATTCCTGGCCTTGGTCATCCAACGTCTCACCTGCTATCGCAGTGCGCTGCTGCTGGTTCGTATGTGTCTTCAAACAGCCCATTTTTGTCCTGTGGATCTTCATGCCGCGTTTGGTGGTGAATCTCCTTCCACACGCACACGGAAATTCCAACTGGTCATTAATCATGGTCCGTTGTGCGTTTCCAGTCGTGATGGAGTCAGTGCCGATGGATTCATCATTCTCTCCCCCTTTCGGTGAATCCTGGGAGCATCTTTCATTTGAAAAACTCGTGGCATGTTATCAAAGGCAAGGTGGGAAGCCAACCCACAAAGCCCGCAGATCTAGTCTTTCCCAGTGTCCTTCGGTCTTTCCCGAATGTCCTCCGAACTATTCCCGGAAGTCAATGGACTGACCATGTGCAGGTAGAAAGAAACTCTAGGGAGAGCTAGACAACAGAAGGTCTTCAGAGAAGTAACCCCCTTTAGACAAGTAGTTTAATCACTACAGGAAAAGTTGATGTACAAAGTAGTTTAATCACTACAGGAAAAGTTGATGTACAAAGTAGTTTAATCACTACAGGAAAAGTTGATGTACAAAGTAGTTTAATCACTACAGGAAAAGTTGATGTACAAAGTAGTTTAATCACTACAGGAAAAGTTGATGTACAAAGTAGTTTAATCACTACAGGAAAAGTTGATGTACAAAGTAGTTTAATCACTACAGGAAAAGTTGATGTACAAAGTAGTTTAATCACTACAGGAAAAGTTTATGTACAAAGTACATCTAGTTTAATCACTACAGGAAAAGTTGATGTACAAAGTAGTTTAATCACTACAGGAAAAGTTTATGTACAAAGTACATCTAGTTTAATCACTACAGGAAAAGTTGATGTACAAAGTAGTTTAATCACTACAGGAAAAGTTTATGTACAAAGTAGTTTAATCACTACAGGAAAAGTTTATGTACAAAGTACATCTAGTTTAATCACTACAGGAAAAGTTGATGTACAACATAGTTTAAGAACAGGGTGTTTGCATCACGAGCATCTTCCTCTATTACTCAATGCTTTTGTAAAGGGTTAAAGGCTCTTGTGAAATGTGCTGCTGTGCATGTTGTCATTGAAATCGTCTATGGACTGAGTGTGTATGTGTGTGTGCGCGCGCGGGTGTGCGTGTGTGCGTGCGTGCGTGCGTGTGTGTGTGTGTGTGTGTGTGTGTATGTGTGTGTGTGTGTGTGTGTGTGTGTGTGTGTGTGTGTGTGTGTGTGTGTGTGTGTGCATGCCCGTATGTTGTGTGTTTGTGTGCTTGTTTTGTAGTTGTTGTTTTTCACACATATATACACCAAATAATTATTTGGAGCATGAATATCCATTTAATAAAGAAATTTATCAGAAAACTGGCTGACAAGATATATTTAAAACAGAAAAAAATTAATTGTCAGTATGACCGTAAGAAAATCTTTTGTTTTATGACCATCTCATGCTACTAACCTACTACTAAGACAGGAAAGGAAGGAATCTTTTATTTAATGTCTGTTCACAATAGTGATTTTAGACACACACACACGCACGCGCGCGCAAAAAGGAGGGTAGAGGATGAGGATGGGGATGGATACCGTAGTGTAAGTGTGAATGTAAGAAGACAGATTTATTATTATTATTATTATTATTATTGATATCATCATCATCATTGCAAAGAATTGTAAACAAAAATAGTAGAAACAACAGTCCGCCCCCCCCCCCCCCCCACAAGCCAAAAAAAGAAAAAAAAAAGAAAATATAAAACCCCACCCCAACCAACCAAAAAGTTCTGAAAGTTCAAAGTTGACTCACCGTTGAGCGATCGGGAACGCACAGGGTTAGCCTAGTTCAGTCCAGAAGCAGACGACAGCTTTCCTGTCTCGAAATCAGAGTCGTAAAGCGTATTTTTGTCATTCGACAGTTATAAAGGGCAAGCCGTGACTTTTTACTATTGACAGCGTGGTTTGATCTGAGCCCATACTTTAATGTGTCTGGTTATTTCGGCAGTTCATCACATGCTTCGAAAATAAAAATAGTTTAAATGCTGGAATGCCTTCAATGGCTTCATCAGTTCATCATGAACTGAGGCTCACATCTGATTTGGACAAATTGAGACAATCAAATTTGGTGTCGTTGTAATTCTGATACAGACGCTCACTTTCGTTTTTACTTACGGTTTGATAGAGATGAATATTTCAAAGTATGCTTCTTGGCAGATCTGTAATGATTTAGGAGTAGATCTAACACTTCGCATGCACGCACAATTCCTCACCACCCACACCTATATTTACATACGCCTACAGCTCAAACCGCATCGGCAGCTGATTGGTTGATATCGTCAAAATCAACCAATCATCTGCCAACCGAAACTTGAGTGCAGACACAGATGTCGGGATCGTCTGCTTAGCGAGATCAAAATAATTGAAAAAAAAAATCTGTGATGGCCTTTACATATACAGCTAGGCAAAACCGAGTGTCAGTTTATTTCAAATCTATACTCATCTATACTCCTTCGATTGAACTCGTCACATTTGTAACCAGGTTGGTGATTTATGGTGGAAATGTTTACTGTATTCACATTTTCGTCCATCTCTTAGATCTAACTGTTGTGTTGCGTGCGTTTGTAGTGTTTGCGTGTGTGTGTGTGTGTGTGTATACGCGTGCTGGTACATGTTCACTCGTGTAGACTGTACTGTGTAGTGCATATTTCAGTTTAGACCGATCCATGCTCATTTTCTCATACACACAACAGATACACGCAAGACAAGCGACGAACCGGCAGCTGAAGGATTTCAGCTGCCGGTTCGGTCGCTTGTTCTACATTTCGTGTCAGAAATAGATCGAAACCAGAGAACCGTAACTCCAGTTTTGCCGATTTCTTTTTTTTTTTTCTGATCCAGACTATGTAGCCTTGTCTAAACTTCAGAAAAAAACAAAAATCCTGAGCCAACCGCTTCTTTTCTCCGCCCACCTTCAACCGTCTGTCGATAATCTGTCGAATCCTTAGAAGCCGGAAGACATGGGCTAGATCTAGATCTACTTTTCCTCGCAGTTTACTCAAGAGGGAATCGTCGCGGTATCCCTTAGAATAGCGAATAAAGAATGAAAGTAGACGAACAATCGAGGAATATGGAATTGTCTAACAAAAACAGAAATGTACTCGATGAGCGTAGGCCATCTTGAAATTAAATCACGGGTAAGAATTAACGTGTCTTTAGTTTTCGTTCAGTTAATTTATGAGATGGGTCTGTTGTTCGGCTACGTCATCTAGAACTAGTCTCGGGCTGGTGTGTGTTATTGTCAACACTTTTAAAAAAAATAATTTTTTTTTAGGATTGCTACACTTCGATCGTTTCTAGTTGTTGGACTCTGTAAGGCTGTAGCCTTGTAAGTGCATTTTATGGATTTATAGAATTGGTCAGTTCCTCGCAGGAAAAACAAAAGAGGATACAGTTATTGTGAGGTCAAGTTTGATCTGTCGTGTATGTGTATGTGTATGTGTGTATGCATGTGTGTGTGTATGTGTTCGTGCGTGTGTCACTGTGTGTGGTGTGTGTGTATGTGTGAGCGTGCGTACGTGTGTGTGTGGTGCGTACGTGCGTGTGTGTGTGTGTGAGACAGAGACCTATTTTGTTACTGCAAGCTTGGGAACTGACCAATCTCTGCAAAATCTTAAAAAATCGTTCTAATTCTAGTGTGGCCAGATGCATGATAAAAACCGAAATAGATTATGCTCTACTTTGCATATTAACAAACAGCCTGGCAAAAAATACTGATTGAAAATTCCAAAACAAATATGACCGCCCGCATTCCAGCATTCAGGCGCCAGAAAAACACAAACGCGTGTTTAATGAAAAGACAAGCGCAAATTTTCGGCCAGTTGGCCTTTGTCAAGCGTAAACATGAGACAACAAATAACAAACAACAGAGAACAAATAAAAAAAATTTAAAAAAAACTGGAGGAAAAACAGCAAAACTTCAGTGATGTTTCTCCTGCTGGAGAAAATGGCTGATATGAAGTCATAAAGTGTTTGATATGAAATCACTGGTATGTCCCCCGTGTTTCCCAGTTTATATTCAACAACTCACACAATTAACACTTTATAGATTTCATATCAAATTTGTTTTATGATTTTCATATCATTTTTATAGATTTCATTATGTTTTTTATGATTTTCAACATCATTTTTTATGATTTCATATGTTTTATGATTTCTATATCATGTAATTTTCTCCTACTTGACGAAAATCAGGGAAGTTTTGCTGTTCTCCCCCAGTTTTTGGTATTTGTTCTCTGAGTCTGTTGTTTATTATTCATTCTTTGTTGTGTTACGTTTACATTTGACAAAGGCCAGTTGGCCGAAATTTTCCGCCTGTGTTGTCTTGTCATATTAAATACGTGTTCTGAATTTTTGTCAATTTTTATTCTTATCTAGTAGATAAAAAAGCGGAAAATTCTGTTAGAGCTGTTTTCAATGGTCCAGAGAATGAGCGATGCCATAGTCTATGGTTTTATTATTTATAAATGAAACATGTCAGAGTGAGATAGACATTTCATTACAATGTAGTCTGGTTGTTCCACTTACAGACTGATATAACTAGAACTTGTAGAAGATAGAAATTCAAGAGATAGAAAATTCATATCCTTGATAGGACTTCAAGATCTTACCAACACACAAGGTTTATGTGCAGGCTTAAGGCTGATGTTATGATTAAACTCGATCTTCTCTATCACATTGTATCAGTGACTTGCCAACACATAGGGTTTATGTGCAGGCTTAAGGCTTATGCTATGATCATTCTGGATCTTCTCCATCACATGGTATCAGTGACTTGCCAACACACAGGGTTTATGTGCAGGCTTAAAGCTTATGCTATGATCATTCTGGATCTTCTCCATCACATGGTATCAGTGACTTGCCAACACACAGGGTTTATGTGCAGGTTTATGGCTGATGCTATGATCATTTGGATCTTGCCTATCACATGATAGTGGCTTACCAACACATAGAGCTTATGTACAGGTTGAAGACCTTTGTCATAGTGGCTTACCAACACACACAGAGCTTATGTACAGGTTGAAGATCTTTACCATAGTGGCTTACCACACACACAGAGCTTATGTACAGGTTGAGTCTTTACCATAGTGCTTACAAACACACAGAGCTTATTACAGTTGAAGATCTTACCATAGTGGCTTACCAACACACAGGCTTATGTACAGGTTGAAGATCTTTACCTAGTGCTTACAACACACACAGAGCTTATGTACAGGTTGAAGATCTTACCATAGTGGCTTACCAACACACAGAGCTTATGTACAGGCTGAAGACTTTGTCATAGTGGCTTACATCAACAGAGCTTATGTACAGGTTGAAGATCTTTACCATAGTGGCTTACCAACACATAGAGCTTATGTACAGACTGAAGATCTTTACCATAGTGGCTTACCAACACACAGAGCTTATGTACAGACTGAAGACCTTTACCATAGTGGCTTACCAACACACAGAGCTTATGTACAGACTGAAGACCTTTGTCATAGTGGCTTACCAACAAACAGAGCTTATGTACAGGCTGAAGACCTTTGTCATAGTGGCTTACCAACACATAGAGCTTATGTACAGACTGAAGACCTTTCATAGTGGCTTACCAACACACAGAGCTTATGTACAGGCTGAAGACCTTTGCATAGTGGCTTACCATCACACAGAGCTTATGTACAGGTTGAAGATCTTTACCATAGTGGCTTACCAACACATAGAGCTTATGTACGGGACTGAAGATCTTTACCATAGTGGCTTACCAACACACAGAGCTTATGTACAGACTGAAGACCTTTACCATAGTGGCTTACCAACACACAGAGCTTATGTACAGACTGAAGACCTTTGTCATAGTGGCTTACCAACACACAGAGCTTATGTACAGGCTGAAGACCTTTGTCATAGTGGCTTACCAACAGATAGAGCTTATGTACAGACTGAAGACCTTTGTCACAGTGGCTTACCAACACACAGAGCTTATGTACAGGCTGAAGACCTTTACCATAGTGGCTTACCAACACATAGAGCTTATGTACAGACTGAAGACCTTTACCACAGTGGCTTACCAA
>JAPXFY010000031.1:49072506-49075006 GCA_030674185.1 Monoplex corrugatus | reverse complement strand
CTGACGCATGAAACTCACTAACTTCGTGCATTGTTGCCATAATAACTACATGTATTGTCGCAGACATTGTTGCCATAATAACTACATTATTGTCGCAGACATTGTCCATAGCCTGTACATATTACATAATCACAGACAGTGTGCAGACATTGTTTACATCGTGTGCATATCACATTAACCACAGATATTGTCACAGATATTGTTCACCTATGGTTCATATCACAGTAATCACAGACATTGTCACAGATATTGTTACCTGATGTTTATATCACAGTAACCACAGACTGATATTGTTACCATATGTTTATATCACAGTAATCACAACAGATATTGTTCACATCATGTTTATATCACAGTAACACACACAGATATTGTTCACATCATGTTTATATCACAGTAATCCAGCAGATATTGTTCACATATGTTTATATCACAGTAACCACAGATATTGTTTTATATCACATACAAGATATTGTTCACATCATGTTTATATACATAACCACAGATATTGTTCACAGATTCAATAGTTTATATCACAGTAACCACAGATATTGTTACTAATCAATGTGTTTATATCACAGTAACCACAGATATTGTTCCACTATTCATGTTTATATCACAGTAACCACAGAATTATATGTTCACATCATTTTATATCACAGTAACCACAGACAGTGTTCACAGATATTTTTCACATCATGTTTATATCACAGTAACCACATGACATATCACAGATATTGTTCACATCATGTTTATATCACAGAAAAATTCACAGATATTGTTCACAGATATTGTTCACTTTCATGTTTATATCACAGTAACCACAGACTTTGCCACAGCTACAGACATTGTTCACATCATGTTCACATCCACAGAGTACACATGGGACATCAGACAACATGGGCGGTACAGTAAGCACGGGACAGTACACATGATGAAGTTCAGACCACAGACAACGGAGATGTGTGTCAAACCAACACAGCCCACCAACGTAGCCTGTGAGTTGGACAACACCACAGCGGACACGTCGCCATCATCTGACTTAACAGCCCAACCTGACTGTTGTCCAGTGTCGATTGTTCAGACATGCAGCCAACACACCACACCGTGTCTGGACCAGTCATGGGATACACACAGTTCAGTCACACGTACGAACTGAAGCTGTGTCGACCTTCTCTGAAACGGTGCTTGATTCTGGTGCAGATGAGGTGTGCGGTCGTTTGCATGTTCAGCTTGGAGAAGATTCTGCGTCTGCTATGCCAGACTTGGACAGCTCTGTGTTTGTGGAGTGTAGCACTCCAGATCCGTCTTCTGTGAATCATACAAACACTCTGATGGATCACTCTACTCTCCAAGACTTCTCCCTCGATCTAATTTCAGGGAAACTGTTGTGTCGCCTGAACGTAATTTAATACCTGACCAAACGATATAAAACTGCAACCATCCCGAGAACAAAACCCAACCGTTTACATTCCAGTTGCTACAAATGTAAGGCCGTCATCTAAAGAACAGCCTTGCTTGTCAACAGACAAGATATCTGAGGTGCAGCTGCCAAGATCGTGTACAGAGGATTCAATGGTGTCGTGTCCACAGGTGTAGATGTTTGTGTTGTTGTAGTTCGTTGTGTTCAAACCCCGTCCATTCCTTCAGGGCTCGTCAGTCGTCAGATCCGTCCCCACCCACCCTCCTCACCGACTGTCGTGCCTCCATCTGTCCTGGTTACGTCACTTCACCCACACTCTCACTGCACGTTTGTGTCGTGATACTCAAGGACATCGTCCAGGTCCTCACGGATTTCCTTGCTGTGGTAAGAGACATCATCCTCAAGAGCATCCTCCACATGATCCTGAAAGACGCCGTCGGGAACATCTTTGCTGTGTTCCTCAAAGACACCATTACAATGCTACTAGAGGGCGTCCTTGCTGTTTTCCTAACGGAAATTACCATGTTCATCAAAGACTTTCTCGTATTCCTCAAGAAATTCCTACTCGTGCTCGGAACATAGTTCCTCGTCTGCTCAAACTGTTCTTACTGCTCCTGGTGGTTCCCATCGCCCAGGCCGTGGATTTCACGGTGAAAGTGGTGGTGGTGGACAAATGCAGCTCCGCAAGTCCAGCACTGTCACGGAAGCCCTGAACAACGCGACCAGCACTTTATCGAGTCGACAGATCTCCGAAAGCGTGACTTTCATCTTCAACCAAAGCTGGTACTGCGAGCAGAAGGCGGCGGTGGCCAGCACCAACGTGAACGAGGTGTTCGGTGGGTTGGAGAACGTGGTGGTAGGCTTGGCTCCTTACCAGCTGCAGGTCGTCTTCTCCCTGTTCGCCTCCCTGCACCACAAGCCTTACGTGTCCGCCAACTTCTACACGCCCAACGAGTCACGGAACAAGATGGCCCTCTCCTTGCAGCCCACACATCGGCAGGTGGGGGCCGCGCTGTCTTTGCTTCTTACGCGGCTCAGGTGGCAGCAGGTGACGATCATTGTGTGGGAGGACGACTA
>JAPXFY010000031.1:49035006-49047506 GCA_030674185.1 Monoplex corrugatus | reverse complement strand
GTTTTTGAGAGTTATATAACATAGTCTACAAGATTGATGGCTGTCGTAAAATGTTTTTGAGAGTTATATAACATAGTCTACAAGATTGATGGCTGTCATGAAATGTTAAAATGTTGTTTTGAGAGTTATATAACATAGTCTACAAGATTGATGGCTGTCATGAAATGTTTAAGTGTTGTTTTTGAGAGTTATATAACATAGTCTACAAGATTGATGGCTGTCGTAAAATGTTAAAATGTTGTTTTTGAGAGTTATATAACATAGTCTACAAGATTGATGGCTGTCATGAAATGTTTAAGTGTTGTTTTTGAGAGTTATATATCATAGTCCACAAGATTGATGGCTGTCGTAAAATGTTAAAATGTTGTTTTTGAGAGTTATATATATCATAGTCCACAAGATTGATGGCTGTCATGAAATGTTAAAATGTTGTTTTTGAGAGTTATATAACATAGTCTACAAGATTGATGGCTGTCTTTAAATGTAAAATGTTTTTGAGAGCTGGCATTCATTCATTACCGATGACCAGTGTCTGCCAGTTGTATAAGAGCTGTGTATCAGGGATGTTTACGATGGAAACCAGACTGAAGACACTGAAGAAAGAAGGAGGAGACGGAGAGAGAGAACAGACAGAGAGACAGACAGACAGAGAGAGACAGACAGAGAGAGACAGACAGAGAGAGACAGACAAGAGGAGACAGACAGAGACAGACAGACAGGAGAGAGACAGAGAGAGACAGACAGAGAGAGACAGACAGAGGGAGACAGAGACAGACAGAGACAGACAGACGGAGAGAGACAGACAGACGGAGAGAGACAGAGAGAGACAGACAGAGGGAGACAGATAGAGAGAGACAGACAGAGGGGAGACAGACAGACAGAGAGAGACAGACAAAGAGAGACAGAGAGAGACAGACACACAGACAGTGAGAGTGAGGGGGGGGGAGGGGGAAGGGTGACCAAGAAAAACATTTCTAGCCAACACAATGACATTAATTTCTCAGATTTCACAAAAGGCGACCATACCGTCTGGATGGTGGACCACGAAGGAGAAAAAGATGAAAATGATTTTCCCAACATCTCCGTACCGAGTCTTTGTAATGAAACGGACGGTGACATTGTTTTCCGCGTCTGCAAACGTAGTCTTGTAATGAAAGGACGGGACAGTTTTCGCGTCGAGAATAGCAGCTGATAAAAAGACGTGGACCATATTTGCCGTCACGAGGTTGTTAATCAGAGAATGAAGAACTGTACTTGATGATTGGTATGCAGCCGCCTAGTCTCCACACGCATTACCCCCTGAGAGAGAGAGAGGAGGGGGGATAGAGACAGAATGAGAGAGAGGAGAGGGGGGATAGAGATGAGAGAGAGGGGGATAGAGAGAGAGGAAGAGGGGAGAGAAGGAGAGGGGGGATAGAGAAGAGAGAGAGGGGGAAGAGAGAGAGAGAGGGGGATAGAGAGAAGAGGGAGAGAGAGAAGAGGGGATAGAGAGAATGAGAGAAGAGAGGGGTAGAGAGAGAGAGAGGATGAGGAATGAGAGAAAGAGGTGAGAGAATGAAGAGAAGAGAGAGGCCAGAAGATGTAAGACAGAATGAAGAGGAGAGGAGAGAGAGAGAGAGAATGACAGAATGAGAGAGAGAGAATGACAGATGAGAGAGAGAGAGAGAATGACAGAATGAGAGAGAGAGAGAATGACAGATGAGAGAGAGAGAGAGAATGACAATGAGAGAGAGAGAATGACAGATGAGAGAGAGAGAGAGAATGACAGAATGAGAGAGAGAGAATGACAGATGAGAGAGAGAGAGAGAGAATGACAGATGAGAGAGAGGAGAGAGAATGACAGATGAGAGAGAGAGAGAGAGAATGACAGAATGAGAGAGAGAGAGAATGACAGATGAGAGAGAGAGAGAATGACAGAATGAGAGAGAGAGAATGACAGATGAGAGAGAGAGAGAGAGAGAATGACAGTTGAGAGAGAGAGAATGACAGATGAGAGAGAGAGAGAGAGAATGACAGATGAGAGAGAGAGAGAGAATGACAGATGAGAGAGAGAGAGAGAGAATGACAGATGAGAGAGAGAGAGAATGACAGATGAGAGAGAGAGAGAATGACAGAATGAGAGAGAGAGAGAATGACAGATGAGAGAGAGAGAGAGAATGACAGATGAGAGAGAGAGAGAGAGAATGACAGATGAGAGAGAGAGAGAGAGAATGACAGATGAGAGAGAGAGAGAGAATGACAGATGAGAGAGAGAGAGAGAGAGAATGACAGATGAGAGAGAGAAAGAGAGAGAGAGAATGACAGATGAGAGAGAGAGAGAGAGAATGACAGATGAGAGAGAGAGAGAATGACAGATGACAGAGAGAAAGAGAGAGAGAGAGAATGACAGATGACAGAGAGAGAGAATGACAGATGAGAGAGAGAAAGAGAGAGAGAGAGAATGAGAGAGAGAGAATGACAGATGAGAGAGAGAGAGAGAGAGAGACCCACAGTTATACGTATTGACATAAGTATCGACAGACACACAAAGACAAACTTAAACCAGCCAGACAGAAACACGCGCGTGCGCGCGCGCGCGCACGCACACACACACACACACACACACACACACACACACACACACCACACACACACACACACGCACGCACACATACACACATACACACACACACACACACACACACACACACACACACACACATATACACACACACACGTACACACAAACAGAAACTGTAGGATTCTTAATCCTTCACGTATTTCCGTTTGCTTTGATGTTGACAAATATGATGATATAATGTAAAACCATGACCCATTGGTCTTTGTCATAACTTGTTTCAACAGCTCTGTGTCTTATAACCTCCTCTGGGCGTCTTATGACAAATAAATGTGTTCTGAGTTCACACACACACACACACACACACACACACACCACACACACACACACACACACACACACACACACAACACACACACACACACACACACACACACACACACACAACACACACACACACACACACACACACACACACACACACACACACACACACAAAACACACACACACAGAGTAAACAAGAAACACCACGAAGGTGCGGAGGGACCGAGAGCATCAATACCCCGCCACTGTCCAGACAATCACCTTCCAAATTTCCCAAAAGGGGGGCGGGGGGCGAGGAAAGGGAAATCCGGACCCAGTCGTCAGTTGCCTTGTTTACAAACCGAATGGCAAGGTGGGGAGATGACAAACCCCGGGACATAGCCACACAACGCGCACCAACCAGGTCCAACCCAGCCTTCAAACCAAGGGAGAATGGAACACCTCTCTGTCGCCCCACTCTGGTCTTCATCTCTCTTTCAGGCAGCCCGCCCTGTCATCAGCTCGCATAGCTGCCAGCTCCTTCCCCCTTACTATAGTCTCGACACTTAGCAGTCGGAAGATCAGTGCTACTCAGCCAAAGGAGTTGTTTGAACGGGCGCGAAAGTGGCCAGGCATGATGCTTCCTTCAGACACAACCCATTTTACACACACACACACAACACACACACACACACACACACACACACACACACACACACACACACACACACACACACACACACACACACACACACACACACACACACACAGATGATGATAGATAGATAGAATGACTGACGGACGGACGGACGGACAGACAGACAGACAGACGCGCGCGGCGGACGGACAGACGGACAACTGTAGATAGTAGATAGTAGATAACAGACAGACAGTAGGTAGATAGATAGATAGATAGGTAGATAGATAATAGAAGATAGATAAAATAGATAAATAGATAGATAGATAGATAATAGATAGATAGATAGAGAGATAGAGATAGATAAATAGATAGATAGATAGATAGACAGATAGATAGACAGACAGACAGACAGACAGACAGACAGATAGATAGATAGATAGATAGATAAATAATTAGATAGATTTGTAATTATCTGCCCCAGCCAGCCTGTACCCAGAGTGGAATGTGTTATGGCTCATAGAGAAGACTGGACCACACAATGGAGCCTCATCTGATACCACTTTACGAATGCATCTTTGAGAGTGTTGCTCAAATTTCCTAATCAAATACTGTATCTCTCGGGCCTGGTTGGCGCCAGGATATATCATGGCAGTAAGCTTAGAGCCCTGCTCCGTCACGCAGTCTCAATGTTAGATGGGAACTCCATGGCGTCATGGTCATCATCCCCATTGTCATCAAATCATCATCATCATCATGAGGTGCCCTGCCACATGGCGTTGGCGATCATGGACCTCCATCTGTCTCTTTCCTTTGTCCATGGTTGTCCTGGGGAAAACTACGATGGTGGTTTCCCCTTGCCTTCCATCGGTTTTTCTTCAGGGTTAACTCCCTTAGCCTTACTCTCTCCCGAGATGTCCACAAGGCAGTGGAGCTATTTACCCATAGCTTGGAGGTCTGGTTCGTGGGCACCAGGGCATATCCACACGCCGGTGGGCCTGCATGCCGCACGTCTGGGGGCCAGACCTCCTCCTAGTCCCACGAGATTTAGCCTGAGTCCTCGAGGTGCTCAGTTACCGCCTGTCGCCACGAGGAGGCACAGCGTAGGGCTTGCTGATGGAGAGGCTATGTACTGACAAATCATCAGACAGTTAAAACATGGTGGACATGTTACAGATTCTGTGTCGTGACCTAATTTTGTGCTGACCTCAGTTTGGGTTTCCTTTTCCGCTTTCATGTCTGAGGTGACTTCAAGTTGAGGTCTTTGATATCTGTGTTGAGGGGGTGGGGGCTGTTGGGAGAGGACCTGATGTGGTCTCCTGGGGAGGGTCTCTCACTGGGTCTGGCTCCAGTACTAAGCGATTATTGTCTTTAGTAGGGAGGGAGGGAGGGGGCTTAGTAGATAGTGTCCTTAGTAAGTTGGATCAGAACAAACACCGTTGAACTCCACAGGGCTTAGTAATAGTGTCCTAGTAAGTTGGATCAGAACAAACACGTTGAACTCCACAGGGGGCTTAGTAAATAGTGTCCCTTAGTAAGTTGGAATCAGAACAAACACTGTTGAACTCCACAGGGGGCTTAGTAGATAGTGTCCTTAGTAAGTTGGATCAGAACAAACATCGTTGAACTCCACAGGGGGCTTAGAAGACAGTGTCCTTAGTAAGTTGGATCAGAACAAACATCGTTGAACTCCACTAGTAAAGTCCCAGAGTTGGATCAGAAAACATCGGAACTCCACTTGAAGTGCTTAGTAGTGATCGAACACTCGTTGACTCCATAGGGGGCTTAGAAGACAGTGTCTTAGTAAGTTGGATCAGAACAAACACGTTGAACTCCACTCAGTGACAAGCAGCGGTGCAAGGCTCCTTCGGTGCGTAGCCTCATGGCGTTGACGTCTCTGCTCACGTCTGAATGAACTGGATGTTGTGGTGTACAGCTGAATGAGCGGTGTGGATGAACGCCAACGTGGCTGTGCAGATGTTGAGACAGTAAGAGCAAACAAACAAACAAACAAACAAACGAATAAACAAACAAACAAGCAAGCAAACATGCAAACAAACAAACAAAGAAATATACAAACAACCCTGCCCCACCTCTTAATACCACCACCACCACCATCCACCTCTATTCCCTTCGGTCGTCTTTTGAGCATTGCCCAGCTGAGTGTGTGTGTGTGATGTGTGTGTGTGTGTGTGTGTGTGTGTGTGTGTGTGTGTGTGTGTGTGTGTGTGTGTTTTCTTTATCAATAAGGGAAAGGCTGGAGTTTGAGAGCAAAAACAAAAAAACAAAAAAACATTTATTTTGTTTCATCTTGCAATGGGATTGTTTATGTCTGTGAAATCTCATCTGATGGATTATTTTGTGTGCGTGTGTGTTTGTTGTTTGTTGTTTGGTTGTTTCTTCTTTCCACTTCTCTCTTGTTTCTATTCTAGCTCGTGGCCTGTGCATATTTGCTGTCCATGCTCTTGCCGTATTCATTATTATTTTGTTGGTCGTCGTCTTCTCGTTTTTGTTGTTGTTGTTTTTTCCACTTCATATCCTCCTTGTCCTTCCTAGTTTATCTTGTCTTTTTGTTGTTCTTCGTTTTCATCATCATCACCGTAATCATCATCGTAATCATTATCGTATCATCATAGTAATCATCATCGTAATCATCATAGTAATCATCATCGTAATCATCATCGAAATCATCCTCCTCCTCGTCCCGTCGTCGTCGTCGTCATCGTCACAGTTCCTGCCGTGTTCATTATTTGTTGATCTGCTTCTTCTTCTTGTTTTGTTGTTGTTGTTCTGTTCTTGTTCTTGTTTTTCTGCTTCGTATTCTTCTTGTCCTTGCTAGTTTATCTTCTGTGTTTTTGTTCTTCTTTGTTTTCATCATCATCATCATCATCATCCTCGTATCATCATCGTCGTCGTCGCCGCCGTTGTCGTCGTAATGGTCATCACCGCCACCACCACCACCACCACCAACATCATCATCATCATCATCACCACCACCACCACCATCATCATCATCATCATCATCACCATCACCACCACCACCATCATCATCACCACCACCACCACCACCACCACCGTCATCATCATCATCATCATCGTCGTCGTCGTCGTTGTCGTCGTCGTTGTCGTCGTATTCTTCTTCTTCTTATGTTTCTTCTTCTTTTTCGTCTTCTTTTTTCCGTCGTCATCTTCTTTGTTTTTGTTCTTTTTACTTTGCTGCATTTTCATCTTGTGATGTTTCTCCCTCTTCCTCTTTCCTTCATGTTTTTTTCTCTCCTTTCTTTCCTCTTCCACATCTTTATTAACTTTGTTTCGTTGTTTTCTTTGCTTTTGTCTTTATTTACTTTTACGATTTTTTTCTTGTTGCTTCTGCTGCTGACGCTTGTGTTCTGTCATTGCTGTTTGTTGTTATCTTTCCTTAACTACGAGTGGGATGTTGATATCAGCCTTTTACGTTTGGTTAGGTTACTCTGCTGTTCTTTTGGTGTATGTGTGTGTGTGTGTGCGTACGAGCGTGCGTGCGTGTGTGTGTTGCGCGCTCGCTCACAAGCACGTGCGTGTGTGTAAGTGTGTGTGTGCGTGTTTGTGTGTGTGCGTGCGTGTGTGTGTGTGTGTCTGTGTTCGCGCGCGCGCGCGTGTGTGTTTGTGGGCCAGTATTATACCGTATTATATCCAGAGTTGTTGAGTGGTGGAGGTGTGATTCGTTACCGGGTGTAGATGTCATTACCACTAGCAGCCTGACCCTCTGTTCTGTTTTGCTGTCCTGTGGTCTGTCACATATACACATACGCACGCACATACACACACGCACAGGCACATACGCACACGTACGCGTGCACACAAACACATAAACAGACACACGCACACACACACACGCGCACACACAAATACAGAGAGAGAGAGAGAGAGAGAAAGAGAGAGAGGAATGTACTTCTTGGACAACATACAGTTTCACATGTAACCCAGATGTATTTCCTTGGTGGTTCTGAAGACCGTTGTTGAAGAGGACATGAGATGTTAGGCCACCAGGAGCAAGGCTTACAGTAGTTTGATATTTGCTTTGTAATAATCCATAAATCAATGGGCATGCATTCTACTGGATAACAAACGGGTCATCATCATCAGGTGCCTGCCGCATGGCGTTGGCGACCATGGACTTCCAACCATCTCTATCTCTCGTTGCCCCTAGCATCTCCCCCACCCTCCTCATCCCCAGCCACTCTGCAAGTCCTTCCAGCATTCTCTCCCTGGGTCTACCTGGTGCTCTCTTTCCCTCCAGCTTTCCCGTTGTGACCAGGTGCTCCAAATCTCCTTTCCTCATAAAATGGCCTATAAATGTTGCCTGTCTTTTCCTAATCTTCCTTATGAGTGATCTACTTGTGTCTGCCTCCATCAAGACTGTCTCGTTTGTTTTCTTTGCTGTCCATGGAACTCTCAACATTCTTCTGAGAAACCACATCTCGGCTGCCTCAATCTTGCTCTGTCAAGAAACGGGTATCGACATTTTTTGTTGAAATTGCCAATAGTAAGAGAAGGCCAGCAGAGAATGGAATGAGGAGTGTGTCCAGTGGCTTTTGTTGAAAGACTACCGATTTAAAAAGGTCCGGGGCGGGGGGGGGGGGGGTTAGACAGACAAATAGACAGGCAGACAGACAGAAACAGATAGAGTGACAGACAGACAGACACAGACAGACAGACACAGACAGACAGACGGAGTGAGAGACAGACAGAAAGACAGACAGAGACAGAGAGAGTTGATAATTAGTAGAGTGATCACCCAAGCTAAAATAACATGTATGTACGTACGTCGTTTATTTGCTTGATAAAGGGTGGGAACAGTTTGTGATGTATACATCAAACAGGTAATATAGTGCTGTATAATGAGTGTTACAACGCTTGTAGAAAAAGCTTCAACACATTTTTATCATAGAAAACCCAAGACATGGCATCACAGTCGTGAATTGTAAATAGAACTGTCAAATTGTTCAAACTGTAGACATTGATATACTGATGTACATGACAAATGGTGTATGTTGTTTCTCTTCTTTTTTGTTTAAATGACAAATTGAGGACAAAAGAAAGAAAAAAATGAAATCGCAATACCTGTGGTATTGTATAGGACATTTATAGGATATTTTATGAGGCAAGGGAATTTTACACACCTAGTCAAACAAGATAGTTGGCGGGGAAAAGAGCACCATGTAGACCCAAGGAGAAAATATTGAACGAACTTGCGGAGTGGATAAAGACAGAGAGGATGGGAGATGTACTTGCAGCAACAAAGGACAGATTTGTATGGAGATCCATTATCGCCAACGCGATGCGGCAGGGCACATGATGATGATGATGATGATGGTGGTGTATAGCATTGTATTATGATAAAAAATAAGTTTTGTTATTAGCTTGTATTGAAATGTAGCTGTTCTCTGAGTGGAACATGTCATATTATGACGTCCTGTGTAATGATGTCGAATATGTTTTGCATAGGTTTTCTGAGAATTTGTCCACGACACGATTTAGCCTTTTGTTAGTATGCTGTAAGCAGAATTTAGTGTATTTGCTGCAAAGGACTGCATCAAGACACCTATAGAGAGGTGTATTTGTCCTGCAAAAGACTAGCATCAGAAACCACTCAGAGAGGTGTATTTGTCCTGCAAAAGACTAGCATCAAGAACACACTCAGAGAGGTGTATCTTGTCCTGCAAAAGACTGGCATCAACAACACCACTCACAGAGGTGTATCTTGTCTGCAAAAGACTAGATCAAGAACACCACTCAGAGAGGTGTATCTTGTCCTGCAAAAGACTAGCATCAAGAACACCATTCAGAGAGGTGTATCTTGTCCTGCAAAAGACTGGCATCAAGAACACCACTCAGAGAGGTGTATCTTGTCCTGCAAAAGACTGGCATCAAGAACACCACTCAGAGAGGTGTGTCTTGTCCTGTAAAAGACTGGCATCAAGAACACCACTCACAGAGGTGTATCTTGTCCTGCAAAAGACTGCATCAAGAACACCAGTCACAGAGGTGTATCTTGTCCTGCAAAAGACTGGCATCAAGAACACCACTCAGAGAGGTGTGTCTTGTCCTGTAAAAGACTGGCATCAAGAACACCACTCACAGAGGTGTATCTTGTCCTGCAAAAAGACTGGCATCAAGAACACCAGTCACAGAGGTGTATTTGTCCTGCAAAAGACTGGCATCAAGAACACCACTCAGAGAGGTGTGTCTTGTCCTGTAAAAGACTGGCATCAAGAACACCACTCACAGAGGTGTATCTTGTCCTGCAAAAGACTGGCATCAAGAACACCACTCAGAGAGGTGTATCTTGTCCTGCAAAAGACTGGCATCAAGAACACCACTCAGAGAGGTGTGTCTTGTCCTGTAAAAGACTGGCATCAAGAACACCACTCAGAGAGGTGTGGCTTGTCCTGTAAAAGACTGGCATCAAGAACACCACTCACAGAGGTGTATCTTGTCCTGCAAAAGACTGGCATCAAGAACACCACTCAGAGAGGTGTGTCTTGTCCTGTAAAAGACTGGCATCAAGAACACCACTCAGAGAGATGTGTCTTGTCCTGTAAAAGACTGGCATCAAGAACACCACTCACAGAGGTGTATCTTGTTCTGCAAAAGACTGGCATCAAGAACACCACTCAGAGAGGTGTATCTTGTCCTGCAAAAGACTGGCATCAAGAACACCACTCACAGAGGTGTATCTTGTCCTGCAAAAGACTGGCATCAAGAACACCACTCACAGAGGTGTATCTTGTCCTGCAAAAGACTGGCATCAAAAACACCACTCAGAGAGGTGTACTTGTCCTGCAAAAGACTGGCATCAAGAACACTACGCAGAGAGAGAAGAAAAAAGTCATTGTCCCAACGATGGATCCAACCTGTCGATACTTGAACTGAAGTGCAGTCATCCGGACAAACATTTGGGTTGTGTGGGGGGGGGGGTGGGGGGATAGGGGGAGGAAGAAAAGAGTTGTGGCTGGTGGAGATGGGACGATGTTTGTCTCTATAGATACACCTGGAAATGGTGCCAACATCCTGAATCGTCTGTCCCAACAAACTGATAGGCTTCAAGCACTGCCAGCTCTTCCTCCTGTTTGCTCAGATCTCACGCACACACTCCATAAACCGTGGCCATTTCAAGAACAGTGCTCCGGAACCAACGGTGTCCATTAGCGAGAAGTCATTGGTAGAGAACGAGTCCACAGTCCCGTGTATGACTGTACAGCGCCCAGGACAAAACCAGCTAATTGCTGCAGGGGCACACTAAGCCAGAGCCCGGATGACCAAACAGGAGCGTTAATGACTTGCCGTTGCATGCGCAATGCCCTTTATTCATCCTCTTTGTTCTGACAGAGGAGCTGTCTGCGGCTCTCGGCCAGTTTCCGTGTAGATCCCTCCTCCCCCTCACCACTTCTCTAGATTGCCTCAAGACAACCAGTCCTCGTGTTGTAGCGGTTAGCGCAACGGACTACCGACTGGAAGGATGTGGGTTCGAATCCCCATCATTCCCTTAAAAAATCATTATGGGATTATTCAGCTCCAACCGGCGCCTACTGAGAACTGAGCGTGCTATGGACTCATTGAGAAGACTGGAACCACACAGTCAGCTCTCTTCCATTACACAAATGCATCACTGAGGCTGAAATCGTTTGACCCACACTGCAGGTGTCTGTATCTCAGGCCTGGTTGACGCCATGATATCTTATGATAGTAAGCGTGGAGTACAGCTTGTCACACAGTCTCAGTCCTAGAAGGAACTCCACAGCATCATGGTTATCATCTTTACCGTCATCATCATCATTGTATTATATAAAAAAAAAATGTACAGCTTCTATGACCATGAATGGTGTAAATGGGACAAAGAAGAGGGGGGGGGGTTGAAGAGATTGTGTCTGGATAAGTGGACAGAAGAGGATGGCTGTGATGACATGTTGGTCTGTACAACAACAACAACAACAACAACAAAACTGTACGTTTGTCATGTACGTGTGTACATAGCCATGGGTGATTGTTGTACAACACTTCTTTTCTCTGACCCATGAAAAAGCTAATTTTTAACTTGCGGCATGTTTGAAGACTTAATTAGCTGCTCAAAAAATGCTTCATTTTAAGTCTGTTTTTGCTGAGTGAATATTCATAGGATTTAAGATTAATTTCATTGAGAGAACCTGTGCAGACGTTAAGTAGTTCACCACCTCCACACTTACCACCAGCAGTTAGACAATATCAGCAACTTTAACAACAACATCAGCAACAAAAAGAACAATAATGACAGTGGCAGCAACAACAACAAAATATAATATTGGAAAGAAAATGATCCAAGCTATTACTGCAGTAAGATCACACACAGAAATGAGCTGGGAAGAGCATCAGGCTACACAGTCTTTCTTTCCTTACCTGTAACTATCCTTTTGTAATTGAATAACATTGACATTTATGGTCTCCTAGCTGTTAGGAAGATCAGGCCACCCAGCAAATGGGAAATGTACACTTGTAATATTCATTCTAAACATCATCCGTCCTGAAAATCCAAAGAGTAACTAAATGGCCAACCGACGAAAACAAAGATGATGTCTGTCTGTCTTTCTCTTTCTCTGTGTCTCTGTCTCTGTCTCTGTCTGTCTTTCTCTCTCTGTGTGTCTCTGTCCGTCTGTCTGTCTGTCTCTGTCTGTCTTTCTCTCTCTCTCTCTCTCTCTGTCTCTGCCCGTCTGTCTGTC
The DNA here is from genome assembly GCA_030674185.1 of Monoplex corrugatus. Lineage (NCBI taxonomy): Eukaryota > Metazoa > Mollusca > Gastropoda > Littorinimorpha > Ranellidae > Monoplex > Monoplex corrugatus. The sequence continues at coordinate 49,035,273 of JAPXFY010000031.1, read as the reverse complement.
TGTCTCTATCTGTCTGTCTTTCTCTCTCTGTCTCTCTCTGTCTCTGTCTGTTTGTCTTTCTCTCTCTCTCTCTCTCTCTCTCTCTGTCTCTGTCCGTCTGTCTGTCTCTGTCTGTCTTTTTCTCTCTCTGTGTCTCTGTCCGTCTGTCTCTGTCTCTGTCTGTCTGTCTCTGTCTGTCTTTCTCTGTCTCTGTCTCTCTTTGTGCTCAGTCTTTCACTGTCTCTGTCACTGTCTGTCTGTCTGTCTGTCTCTCTATCTGTATACATA
>JAPXFY010000031.1:49010006-49030006 GCA_030674185.1 Monoplex corrugatus | reverse complement strand
TTATTTTACACTGACGTCATTTACAGACAATGTCTACTTAGGACAGCCTGGTTATTTTACACTGACGTCATTTACAGACCATGTCTACTTAGGACATCCTGGTTATTTTACACTGACGTCATTTACAGACCATGTCTACTGAGGACAGCCTGGTTATTTTACACTGACGTCATTTACAGACCATGTCTACTGAGGACAGCCTGGTTATTTTACACTGACGTCATTTACAGATCATGTCTACTTTGGACAGCCTGGTTATTTTACACTGACGTCATTTACAGACAATGTCTACTTAGGACAGCCTGGTTATTTTACACTGAAGTCATTTACAGACAATGTCTACTGAGGACAGCCTGGTTATTTTACACTGACGTCATTTACAGACCATGTCTACTTAGGACAGCCTGGTTATTTTACACTGATGTCATTTACAGACCATGTCTACTGAGGACAGCCTGGTTATTTTACACTGATGTCATTTACAGACCATGTCTACTTAGGACAGCCTGGTTATTTTACACTGACGTCATTTACAGACAATGTCTACTTAGGACAGCCTGGTTATTTTACACTGACGTCATTTACAGACCATGTCTACTTAGGACATCCTGGTTATTTTACACTGACGTCATTTACAGACCATGTCTACTGAGGACAGCCTGGTTATTTTACACTGACGTCATTTACAGACCATGTCTACTGAGGACAGCCTGGTTATTTACACTGACGTCATTTACAGATCATGTCTACTTTGGACAGCCTGGTTATTTTACACTGACGTCATTTACAGACATGTCTACTTAGGACAGCCTGGTTATTTTACACTGAGTCATTTACAGACAATGTCTACTGAGGACAGCCTGGTTATTTTACACTGACGTCATTTACAGACCATGTCTACTTAGGACAGCCTGGTTATTTTACACTGAGTCATTTACAGACCATGTCTACTGAGGACAGCCTGGTTATTTTACACTGACGTCATTTACAGACCATGTCTACTTAGGACAGCCTGGTTATTTTACACTGAAGTCATTTACAGACAATGTCTACTTAGGACAGCCTGGTTATTTTACACTGACGTCATTTACAGACAATGTCTACTGAGGACAGCCTGGTTATTTTACACTGAAAGTCATTTACAGACAATGTCTACTTAGGACAGCCTGGTTATTTTACACTGAAATCATTTACAGACAATGTCTACTTAGGACAGCCTGGTTATTTTACACTGAAGTCATTTACAGACAATGTCTACTTAGGACAGCCTGGTTATTTTACACTGACGTCATTTACAGATCATGTCTACTTAGGACAGCCTGGTTATTTTACACTGACGTCATTTACAGACCATGTCTACTTAGGACAGCCTGGTTATTTTACACTGATGTCATTTACAGACAATGTCTACTTAGGACAGCCTGGTTATTTTACACTGACTGTCATTTACAGACCATGTCTACTGCTGGACAGCCTGGTTATTTTACACTGAAATCATTTACAGACAATGTCTACTTAGGACAGCCTGGTTATTTTACACTGAAGTCATTTACAGACAATGTCTACTTAGGACAGCCTGGTTATTTTACACTGAAGTCATTTACAGACAATGTCTACTTAGGACCAGCCTGGTTATATTTACACTGACGTCATTTACAGACCATGTCTATTTAGGACAGCCTGGTTATTTTACACTGACGTCATTTACAGACAATGTCTATTAGGACAGCCTGGTTATATTACACTGAAGTCATTTACAGACATGTCTACTTTGGACAGCCTGGTTATATTACACTGACGTCATTTACAGACCATGTCTACTAGGACAGCCTGGTTATTTTACACTGACGTCATTTACAGACCATGTCTACTTAGGACAGCCTGGTTATTTTACACTGATGTCATTTACAGACCATGTCTACTTAGGACAGCCTGGTTATTTTACACTGACGTCATTTACAGACCATGTCTACTTAGGACAGCCTGGTTATTTTACACTGACGTCATTTACAGACATGTCTACTTAGGAAAGCCTGGTTATTTTACACTGAAGTCATTTACAGACCATGTCTACTTTGGACCAGCCTGGTTATTTTACACTGAAGTCATTTACAGACAATGTCTACTTTGGACAGCCTGGTTATTTTACACTGAAGTCATTTACAGACAATGTCTACTTTGGACAGCCTGGTTATTTTACACTGAAGTCATTTACAGACAATGTCTACTTTGGACAGCCTGGTTATTTTACACTGAAACATATACAATGTGTACTTTGGACAGCCTGGTTATTTTACACTGAAGTCATTTACAGACAATGTCTACTTTGGACAGCCTGGTTATTTTACACTGACGTCATTTCAGACCATGTCTACTTTGGACAGCCTGGTTATTTTACACTAAGTCATTTTACAGATCATGTCTACTTTGGACAGCCTGGTTATTTTACACTGATGTCATTTACAGACCATGTCTACTTAGGACAGCCTGGTTATTTTACACTGACGTCATTTACAGACCATGTCTACTTAGGACAGCCTGGTTATTTTACACTGACGTCATTCACAGACCATGTCTACTTAGGACAGCCTGGTTATTTTACACTGACGTCATTTACAGACCATGTCTACTTAGGACAGCCTGGTTATTTTACACTGACGTCATTTACAGACCATGTCTACTTAGGACAGCCTGGTTATTTTACACTGAAGTCATTTACAGACCATGTCTACTTAGGACAGCCTGGTTATTTTACACTGACGTCATTTACAGACCGTGTCTACTTAGGACAGCCTGGTTATTTTACACTGACGTCATTTACAGACCGTGTCTACTTAGGACAGCCTGGTTATTTTACACTGACGTCATTTACAGACCATGTCTACTTAGGACAGCCTGGTTATTTTACACTGACGTCATTTACAGACCATGTCATTCCATGTCTACTTAGGACAGCCTGGTTATTTTACACTGACGTCATTTACAGACCATGTCATTCCATGTCTACTTAGGATAGCCTGGGTATATTACACTGACGTCATTTACAGACCATGTCATTCCATGTCTACTTAGGACAGCCTGGTTATATTACACTGACGTCATTTACAGACATGTCTACTTAGGACAGCCTGGTTATTTTACACTGATGTCATTTACAGACCATGTCTACTTAGGACAGCCTGGTTATTTTACACTGACGTCATTTACAGACCATGTCTACTTAGGACAGCCTGGTTATTTTACACTGACGTCATTTACAGACCATGTCTACTTAGGACAGCCTGGTTATTTTACACTGACGTCATTTACAGACCATAGTCTACTTAGGACAGCCTGGTTATTTTACACTGACGTCATTTACAGACCATGTCTACTTAGGACAGCCTGGTTATTTTACACTGACGTCATTTACAGACCATATCTACTTAGGACAGCCTGGTTATTTTACACTGACGTCATTTACAGACCATGTCTACTTAGGACAGCCTGGTTATTTTACACTGACGTCATTTACAGACCATCTGTCTACTTTTAGGACCAAGAGCCTGGTTATTTTACACTGACGTCATTTACAGACCATGTCTACTTAGGACAGCCTGGTTATTTTACACTGAAGTCATTTACAGACCATGTCTACTTAGGACAGCCTGGTTATTTTACACTGACGTCATTTACAGACCATGTCTACTTAGGACAGCCTGGTTATATTACACTGACGTCATTTACAGACAATGTCTACTTAGGACAGCCTGGTTATTTTACACTGACGTCATTTACAGACCATGTCTACTTTGGACAGCCTGGTTATTTTACACTGACGTCATTTACAGACCATGTCTACTTTGGACAGCCTGGTTATTTTACACTGACGTCATTTACAGACCATATCTACTTAGGACAGCCTGGTTATTTTACACTGAAGTCATTTACAGACCATGTCTACTTAGGACAGCCTGGTTATTTTACACTGAAGTCATTTACAGACCATGTCTACTTAGGACAGCCTGGTTATTTTACACTTACGTCATTTACAGACCATGTCTACTTTGGACAGCCTGGTTATTTTACACTGACGTCATTTACAGACCATGTCTACTTTGGACAGCCTGGTTATTTTACACTGATGTCATTTACAGACCATGTCAAGCCTACTTGAGATCTATGTTCCCTCACGTACCCTCCGCTCTGCCTCCGATCCTCTGACTTTTCGCTTTCCACGCACTAAGCTCAATACCTATGGTCCACGAGCCTTCTCTGTTTCTGGTCCACTCTCCTGGAACAAACTTCCTCTCTCAGTCCGTCAGCAACCTACTTTTGCCTCCTTCAAGTCCGCTCTCAAAACTCACCTTTTCTCCTCTGCATAAAATCCTAACCTCACTCAACCCCCCTCTGCAGCCTGTCTCCGCTCGGAGGGTAATCACTTTGTTTTAATATATAATTGTATATGATGTGCTCTCTGTGGTTTTCCATTGGTTTTATTCTTGCTTTTATTGCTTTTATTCTTTTCTCCCCATTTGTGGCCATGCATATGTGTGTGTGTGTGTGTGTGTGTGTGTGTGTGTGTGTGTGTGCGTGCGTGCGTGCGTGTGTGCGTGTGTGTCTTTTCGGCGCTTGGATTTGATTTTGTCGAGATTTGCGCTATATAAATATTGTATTTTATGTATGCATGTGCGTACGTATGTAGGACAGCCTGGTTATTTTACACTGAAGTCATTTACAGACCATGTCTACTTAGGACAGCCTGGTTATTTTACACTGACGTCATTAAAGACCATGTCTACTTAGGACAGCCTGGTTTATTTTACACTAACGTCATTTACAGACCATGTCTACTTAGGACAGCCTGGTTATTTTACACTGACGTCATTAAAGACCATGTCTACTTAGGACAGCCTGTTTATTTTACACTAACGTCATTTACAGACCATGTCTACTTAGGACAGCCTGGTTATTTTACACTGACGTCATTAAAGACCATGTCTACTTAGGACAGCCTGTTTATTTACACTAACGTCATTTACAGACCAAGTCTACTTATGACAGCCAGTTATTTTACACTGATGTCATTTACAGACCATTCTACTTAGGACAGCCTGGTATTTTACACTGACGTCATTTACAAACCACGTCTACTTAGGACAGCCTGGTTATTTTACACTGATGTCATTTACAGACCACGTCTACTTAGGACAGCCTGGTTATTTTACACTGAAGTCATTTACAGACCATGTCTACTTAGGACAGCCTGGTTATTTTACACTGAAGTCATTTACAGACATGTCTACTTAGGACAGCCTGGTTATTTTACACTGATGTCATTTACAGACCATATCTACTTAGGACAGCCTGGTTATTTTACACTGACGTCATTAAAGACCATGTCTACTTAGGACAGCCTGGTTCTTTTACACTGATGTCATTAAAGACCATGTCTACTTAGGACAGCCTGGTTATTTTACACTGACGTCATTAAAGACCATGTCTACTTAGGACAGCCTGGTTATATTTTACACTGACGTCATTTACAGACCATTGTCTACTTAGGACAGCCTGGTTATTTACACTGACGTCATTTACAGACCACGTCTACTTAGGATAGCCTGGTTATTTTACATTGACGTCGTTTACAGACCACGTCTACTTTGGATAGCCTGGTTATTTTACATGACGTCGTTTACAGAGCACGTCTACTTAGGACAGCCTGGTTATTTTACACTGACGTCATTTACAGACCATGTCTACTTAGGACAGCCTGGTTATTTTACACTGAAGTCATTTACAATGTCTACTTTGGACAGCCTGGTATTTTACACTGACGTCATTTACAGACCATGTCTACTTAGGACAGCCTGGTTATTTTACACTGACGTCATTTACTGACCATGTCTACTTAGGACAGCCTGGTTATTTTACACTGAAGTCATTTACAGACCATGTCTACTTTGGACAGCCTGGTTATTTTACACTGAGTCATTTACAGACCATGTCTACTTAGGACAGCCTGGTTATTTTACACTGAAGTCATTTACAGACCATGTCTACTTTGGACAGCCTGGTTATTTTACACTGATGTCATTTACAGACCATGTCTACTTAGGACAGCCTGGTTATTTTACACTGAAGTCATTTACAGACCATGTCTACTTTGGACAGCCTGGTTATTTTACACTGACGTCATTTACAGACCATGTCTACTTAGGACAGCCTGGTTATTTTACACTGACGTCATTTACAGACCATGTCTACTTTGGACAGCCTGGTTATTTTACACTGAAGTCATTTACAGACCATGTCTACTTGGACAGCCTGGTTATTTTACACTGAAGTCATTTACAAATGTCTACTTAGGACAGCCTGGTTATTTTACACTGAAGTCATTGACCATGTCTACTTTGACAGCCTGGTTATTTTACACTGAAGTCATTTACAGATCATGTCTACTTAGGACAGCCTGGTTATTTTACACTGAAGTCATTTACAATGTCTACTTTGGAGAGCCTGGTTATTTTTACACTGAAGTCATTTACAGATCATGTCATTCCATGTTCAGAACAGATGATTCTGCTTGTAGAATTTACCGACAGGCAAGTTTTGTTGCCAACAAGTTTTTCATAGTCAGCCACGTGTATCAGCACGTGGAACTTTGGTGTATCTTGCCATGACGAAGGCCAGCACCAAGAGCACTGCTACAGGTCTGGTGTGTGTGTAGGGGGGGGGGGAGGAGGACAGTGCTTGAGTAGAGGGAGGAAGAAAAAAAGAATCCTTGTCCTGTACCTTTCATTGAATTTTCTGATACTAGGACTGAAATGCTATTGCAGACAACAAAGATTGAGGGTGGGAGACAGAGAGAGAGAGATGGAGGACCGTTAGGCGTGTGTAGGGGAGACAAATGTCTCTTTACATACATCTTGAAGCAGTGCCAACATCCTGAATCGTCTCTGCCAACAAACTGACAGGCTTCGTGCAGTACCGGCTTTTCCCCGTCCTTGTGAGAGCTCACGCACACACTCCATAAGCCGTGGCCATTTCAGGAACAGCGGTCCGGAACTAACCCTGTCCATTAACAAGAAGCCGCCGAGAGAGAGGAGTCCTCAGACCCCGGCGCATGACTATTTTTCGCCCAGGACAAAACCAGCTAATTGCTACTTAGGCTGACTGAGCGAGAGCCGGCTGACCAAACAGAAGCGTTAATGACTTGCCGTTGCATGCGCAATCCCCTTTATTAATCCGCTTTTGTTCTGGTAGTGGAGCTGTCTTCAGCTCTTGTCTGATTTCCTGCTTGGTCCCGTCCCTCCCCTCTCCCACCTTCTGTAGTGTTCCAGAAGGAAAATGGACAAAACAGAATGACTTTCACTATATACTGTCTCTGTTCGTCATTGTTGTGTGTTGTGTGTACATGGCCAGGTGATCATTGTGTAATACCTCATTTCCTTCAGGTGTGAAGTTGAGTACTGTACAGTACTGTGCTTTACTGCTTGTGGCATCGTTAAGGACTTAAAGTACAGCTGGAAAAACTGACCGCTTGATTTTAAGGCTGATTTTGCTGAGAGACTTTACAAAGAATTTAAGATTGATTTTATAGAGCAGATTTATGCAAAGGTTCACTGACTGGCCTCCTGCATTATTACCTCAAAAAAAAAAAAAAAGAAAAAGACAACATAACCAACAAGAACAGGAACAATAACCAGCGGTAGCAAAAACAATCAAGGTTATTGTTGGGAAAAACTGTTAATGCAGTAAAGTCAACAAACAGACATGAGTTAGTTATCAGTTTACCTACTGTTGGCTTCTTTACCACAAGACATGAGTTAGCTGTAGCTATTTACCTACTGTACCTACTGTTGACGTGTTTTACCACAAGACATGAGTTAGCTGTAGCTATTTACCTACTGTTGACGTGTTTTACCACAAGACATGAGTTAGCTGTAGCTATTTACCTACTGTTGACGTATTTTATCACAAGACATCAGTTAGCTGTAGCTATTTACCTACTGTTGACGTGTTTTACCACAAGACATGAGTTAGCTGTAGCTATTTACCTACTGTACCTACTGTTGACGTGTTTTACCACAAGACATGAGTTAGCTGTATCTATTTACCTACTGTACCTACTGTTGACGTGTTTTACCACAAGACATCAGTTAGCTGTATCTGTTTACCTACTGTTGACGTATTTTACCACAAGACATGCGTTAGCTGTAGCTATTTACCCACTGTACCTACTGTTGACGTGTTTTACCACAAGACATGAGTTAGCTGTAGCTATTTACCTACTGTACCTACTGTTGACGTGTTTTACCACAAGACATGAGTTAGCTGTAGCTATTTACCTACTGTACCTACTGTTGACGTGTTTTACCACAAGACATCAGTTAGCTGTAGCTATTTACCTACTGTACCTACTGTTGACGTGTTTTACCACAAGACATGAGTTAGCTGTATCTATTTACCTATGTACCTACTGTTGACGTGTTTTACCACAAGACATGAGTTAGCTGTATCTGTTTACCTACTGTTGACGTGTTTTACCACAAGACATGAGTTAGCTGTAGCTATTTACCTACTGTACCTACTGTTGACGTGTTTTACCACAAGACATGAGTTAGCTGTAGCTATTTACCTACTGTACCTACTGTTGACGTGTTTTACCACAAGACATCAGTTAGCTGTAGCTATTTACCTACTGTTGACGTGTTTTACCACAAGACATCAGTTAGCTGTAGCTATTTACCTACTGTTGACGTGTTTTACCACAAGACATCAGTTAGCTGTAGCTATTTACCTACTGTACCTACTGTTGACGTGTTTTACCACAAGACATGAGTTAGCTGTATCTATTTACCTACTGTACCTACTGTTGACGTGTTTTACCACAAGACATGAGTTAGCTGTATCTATTTACCTACTGTACCTACTGTTGACGTGTTTTACCACAAGACATCAGTTAGCTGTAGCTATTTACCTACTGTTGACGTGTTTTACCACAAGACATGAGTTAGCTGTAGCTATTTACCTACTGTACCTACTGTTGACGTGTTTTACCACAAGACATCAGTTAGCTGTAGCTATTTACCTACTGTTGACGTGTTTTACCACAAGACATCAGTTAGCTGTAGCTATTTACCTACTGTTGACGTGTTTTACCACAAGACATCAGTTAGCTGTAGCTATTTACCTACTGTACCTACTATTGACGTGTTTTACCACTAGACATGAGTTAGCTGTAGCCATTTACCCACTGTACCTACTGTTGACGTGTTTTACCACAAGGCATGAGTTAGCTGTAGCTATTTACCTACTGTTGACGTGTTTTACCACAAGACATGAGTTAGCTGTAGCCATTTACCCACTGTACCTACTGTTGACGTGTTTTACCACAAGACATGAGTTAGCTGTAGCTATTTACCTACTGTACCTACTGTTGACGTGTTTTACCACAAGACATCAGTTAGCTGTAGCTATTTACCTACTGTACCTACTGTTGACGTGTTTTACCACAAGACATGAGTTAGCTGTATCTATTTACCTACTGTACCTACTGTTGACGTGTTTTACCACAAGACATGAGTTAGCTGTAGCTGTTTACCTACTGTTGACGTGTTTTACCACAAGACATGAGTTAGCTGTAGCTATTTACCTACTGTACCTACTGTTGACGTGTTTTACCACAAGACATGAGTTAGCTGTAGCTATTTACCTACTGTACCTACTGTTGACTTGTTTTACCACAAGACATGAGTTAGCTGTAGCTATTTACCTACTGTACCTACTGTTGACGTGTTTTACCACAAGACATGAGTTAGCTGTAGCCATTTACCCACTGTACCTACTGTTGACGTGTTTTACCACAAGACATGAGTTAGCTGTAGCTATTTACCTACTGTTGACGTGTTTTACCACAAGACATGAGTTAGCTGTAGCCATTTACCCACTGTACCTACTGTTGACGTGTTTTACCACAAGACATCAGTTAGCTGTAGCTATTTACCTACTGTACCTACTGTTGACGTGTTTTACCACAAGACATCAGTTAGCTGTAGCTATTTACCTACTGTTGACGTATTTTACCACAAGACATCAGTTAGCTGTGGCTATTTACCTACTGTTGACGTGTTTTACCACAAGACATCAGTTAGCTGTAGCTATTTACCTACTGTACCTACTGTTGACGTATTTTACCACATCAGTTAGCTGTAGCTATTTACCTACTGTTGACGTATTTTACCACAAGACATCAGTTAGCTGTAGCTATTTACCTACTGTACCTACTGTTGACGTGTTTTACCACAAGACATCAGTTAGCTGTAGCTATTTACCTACTGTACCTACTGTTGACGTGTTTTACCAGACTGTCAGTGACAGAAGGTTATTTGATGGCCACACAAAGACAGAACCTTACTCACGGTAGAAATGTACACCCAGTATCGTCGTTGTCACGACCATTAGTCTTGATGACACATGGTCTGAGCCAATGGCCAACAGACACGACCTGTAGACACATATTTAATTACAACTTAATGACCAAAACATTGGTACAAACAAATAAACAAACGCGTGAATAAATGAACAAACAAACAATATAAACAAGTGAATGCGTAAATAAAGAAAAAGAAGAACGGTACAACCAAACACTTGAACAAATAAACAAACAGATGTTAAACAAATGCATGAGTAAATAGAAGATTGGTACAAACAAACAAACAAACAAACGCATAAAACAATGAACAAACAAACAAACAGACATTAAACAAATACATGATAAATAAAGAAAAGAAGAAGATTTACAAACAAAAAAACGCATGAACAAATAAACAAACAAACAAACATTAAACAAATGAATGAGTAAATAAAGATAAAGACTGGTACAAACAAACAAACAAACGCATGAACAAACAAACAAACATTAAACAAATGAATGGGTAAATAAAGAAAAAGAAGATTTGTCTTAAGAGTAGCTGGAAATTGCTGAAACATAATTATACTGTGCATGCACACCCTACCACCACATCCTCCACCCGCACGCCTACACAACACACAAACGCAACCACACAACAACACACACACACACACAAATACAACTAACACAAAACAAACACACATACTACAGAACACCAACAAGCACACTACAAACACAACACACACACACACACACACCCCACACCCACACCCATCCGTACCACGAAGCACACACACACACACCAACAACACAACACACGCATACACACACACACACACACACACACACACACACACACACAACACACACCAACAAACACACACACACACCACACAACACACACACTTACACGCAACACAAACAAACACACACACACACACAACACACACACGGCACACACACAACAAACAAACACACACACACACACCAACACACACCACACACCCACACCACACACACACACACACACACACACACACACACACACACACACACACACACACACACTCACACACACACATGTGGGTAGAGACATAGCAAAAGAACGCAGCAGATTTCGTGTTTACCTTACGGCTGATAAGCTTTGTGGAACAAATGTGAGTTGATCATTTTCATATATTTCCACAGACACTTATGACTGAATGGATGATTGGCAATGCTGTCATCCATGACATTTGTAAAATGAGTTATGTAGTGGGAACTATCTATCTATCTGTCTGTCTGTCTATCTGCCTATATCTATTTATTCATCTTCTATCTATCTATCTATCTATCTATCTATCTATCTATTTCTATCTATCTATCTATCTATCTATCTATCTATTTTACTATCTATCTATCTATTATCTATCTATCTGTCTATCTATCTTATCTATCTGTCTATTTATTTATCTGTCTATCTATCTATCTATCTATCTATATATCCATCTATCTATCCATCTATCTATCTATCTACTACCTATCTATTATCTATGTGTCTATCGTAATTATCTATCTATTTATCTATTGTCTGTTTTCTGTCTATGTGTCTATCTGTCTACCTATATATCTATCTATCCTTCTATCTATCCATCTATCCATCTATCTATCTATATATCTATCTATCTATCTGTCTATCTACTACCTATCTTTATCTATGTGTCTATCTACTTATCTGTCTATTTATCCATCTATCTAACTGCCTATCTACCTACCTGTCTATCTATCTATCTATCTGTCTGTATATCTATCTGTCTATCGATCTATTTATTATCTATCTATCTATCTGTCTGTATATCTCTCTGTCTATCGATCTATCTATCTATTTGTACTGAGTGCTTATCATCATAAAGAAGAAAATAGAAAAAGGCGTTCATAATACTTATGTTTCTACCTGTCTGTCTGTCTGTCTGTCTGTCTGTCTGTCTGTATCATTTTATGGCTGTGTTACACTTGTGGATTGGGTTTGAATCAGAAATATCCTGTCTGGGCACCATTGACCACTCAGCTGCCATCAGCAGAACTGTGAGTTGACAGTCCACTTCAGTCATAGTAACAGGCTTTAAATAAACACATCGCCTTTTTAAACTGTAATCACTTGCCATATTGTGCTCAGTATTTGTTCATCTGTCGGCCTATCTGTCTTTCGATCTGTCTGCCTGTCTCGCTCTGTCTGTCTCTCTCTCTCTTCTCTCTCTCTCTCTCCCTCACTCTCTCTCTTCCCATCGCTACTTGGTTTTGTCTTTTGTCTTAATAAACATTGAATATCAATGGCACATAATATTATGCAGATTAACCTTCCTGCCATCATCATCATCATCATCTCATCATCATCCATCATCATCATCATCATCATCATCATCATGTGCCCTGTCGCTTGACGTTGATGATCATGGCCCTTCATACGAATCTACCTCTTGTCGCTGCAAGTATATCTCCAGCCCTCTCTGTCCTCAGCCAACCTACAAGTCCGTCCAATATTTTCTCCCTGGATCTACCTGGTGTTCTCTTTCCCTCCAGATTTACTGTTGTGACCAGGTGCTCTAATTTCTCTTGCCTCACAAAATGACCTACAAATGTTGCCTGTCATTTCCTAATCTTCTGTATTTATTGTCTTCCTGTGCCTGCCTCCTTCAATACTGTCTCGTTTCTTTTCTTTGCTGTCTATGTAATTCTCAACATTCTTCTTAAAAACCTCATTTCGGTTGTCTCAATTTTGTTCTGACTTCGCGTGTTAACTGTCCATGCCTCACAACCATACGACAGTATCGGTTCTATACAATACTCAAGAACTCTCTTCCTGGTGTTAAGTGATTAGCATTCGTTGGTGAGGACGCTTTTCATCTTCTTGAATGCTCTTTTGGCTTGGCCGATTCTCTGGCTATTTCTGATGTGCATCTGTCGCCTGGTGAGATGACCGTTCCCAGATATTTAAACGTATCAACCTGTCTCAATATTGTGCCATTTGCTATTGTTTTGCATGAGGGGATTTCATGTTTTTTGTTGATTACTATGACTTCCGTCTTCTTGCTAGTTAGCTCCAACCCTTTATTTTTGCTTTGTATTTCTATTATATTCACAAGGTTTTGTATGTCCCTTTCATTTTCTGCATTTAGCACGGTGTCATCTGCGTAACGAATGTTGTTTATCATTTTTCCTCTAACCTTTATCCCAGAGAATTTTTGTAGGTTTCTCATGATAGTTTCGCTGTAAAGTGAAAACAAATCTGGTGACAGAACACAACCCTGCCTGACCCCTCTTTTGGTATTTTGGAAAGAGCTTCCTATAACGTTTGAAAATATAGTAGTTTGATTTCATTTCATCTCTCTGTCTTTGTCTCTTTCTCTCTCTGTGTTCCTTTGTCTCTGTCTCTGTCTGTCTGTCTATCTGTCTCGGTCTGTCTCTCTCTCTCTCTGTCTCTGTCTCTCTCTCTCTCTGTGTGTCTGCTTCCATTCCCTGTCGCAATTCCGAACATGTTTACGTATTCATTTACAGCAGGGTGGACCAGAAGCCATAGTCACAAAGTTTCAAACTTAAGCAGTCAGGTTGATAAAAAAAGAGCTCTTCTCTACGCCACCCTGGCCTGACTTGTTTACTTGTAGGAAGTGAGGCGTGTTACAGCCACGATCTTCCTTGTCCAACAGGAATCAAAACATTCCCATAACTCCATTGGAATGCGTCCATTTCCGTTACGTTGATTCAGCATCCATTATCAGCATGCCACCAATATCACCACCACCATCACCATCATCATCACCACCATCACCACCACCATCATCACTACCACCACCATCATCACCACCGCCATCATAATCATCACAACCATCACCAGCACCAGCATCACATCATCACCACCACCATTATCATCACCATCACCATCATCATCACCACCATTACCACCACCACCATCATCACCACCGCCATCATCATCACCACCACCACCACCAGCACCACCATCATCACCACCACCATTATCATCACCATCACCACCACCATCATCACGAGCATCACCACCATCATCACCACCAGTACTATAGGCCAAAGTGTCACAAAGATATCTTGTGTTGTTGCATAAGAAGCTGACGCCATTCCTTAATGGTGCTATTCATGTCATTCTTCGATCTTTATGTCAGTACAGGCATTGAGGCTGGTTCTGTGTGGATAGTGGGTTGTTCAGTGCTTACAAAAGTGCAGTTGGTTTGTTGTTGTTTTCACCTATTTTCTATACAAATAAATACATATTTCCCTACGTGCTTACATCCCAGCTGACTTCAGACCTGTTCCCATATAGACTGCTGGCCGTTCAGAATGACAACATCAAGTAATAATACATGAATATAGACAATAAAAACAACACTACAAATACTTGTTGTTGTGTATTCCTTTGTGTTCAGAACAAGATGACTTCTTTGACCGAAAGTTGATGGTGGAAGAAGTGAACAGTATATATATATGTAACGTATATATATGTATATATGTATACACACACACACACACACCACACACACACACACACACACACACACACACACACACACCCACACACACACCACACACACACACACACACACACACACACACACCCTTTCCAAATGTGACGATACTGCAGACTGTATTGTTTTTCACTGTGGTGTGCATGATTTGAATAGTAAAGATCTCGCTACAACAACTAAACATCTCGCTTCAGGCATAAAACAAATAGCACAAGAACATCCTAATTCAAAATTAGTCGTTAGTAAGGTTGCCCCTGTACGGCAGGCACGAATGGAGGTTCAACGAAATCTGTTCAACGCTTTACTATCTGCTGAACTTGTTGATATGAAAAATATTTCTTTTGTATCACATGAAAACCTTCGTACCACTCAACAATTTCTAAAAGATGACATACACCCCACCACCAGAGGAAGCAGCATCATTGCAGGAAATCTTGGAAGACACATTCGAGACCTCTTTTGGGAGACTCCAAGGAGAACAGCAAGATCAAGATCAGCACAGCTACACCCTTCCAGATTCTCCAGAGAACGGTACCACCTTTTCGACAACTACGTACCATGGTGGCCATATAATGTTTTGATATAACAGTATTATATATACAATTCTTGACGTTCTTGTCACAGGACTTTTTCCTCGTCATCTCTGACATTTCTTCTGCTGAAAGTATACAATAACCAGGTTTTAGTCCGACTATCAAGACTCGGACTATACACTCTGTTCATTTGAAGACGTGTATGCTATTATTTTGTTTATTGGTTATTTGTTATCCATTGTAATCTAATATCTCTTCAATAAGTTATTTCTACGTTGACTGTGTAATTTTCTTTTCATCGTTTTGCTACAATTTTGTTATCTTTACTTCGTAGTCTAAGTAATTGCGTAATTTTCTTTCTGTCCATCTCTCCTGTGCACTGAAAATCACAGTATTCATTATTATCGACCATAAATAACAGTCAATAGAAAGTTGGAGATAAACCAGTATCAGTAATGCGACAACAATCCCAAGTCAAGTTTTTGCAATGGAATTGTAGATCCCTTTCCACCAATTCGGCATACTTGGAGCATTTCCTGACATCAAATAGATGTGAAGTTTTGATTCTGCAGTCGATGAATGTTGTTGCAACCAAGCTTCCCAATTTCCCCAATTATTACTATCCTCCAGTCTATGAATATGGGAATCACGGGAAGAAGGTATCCACCGCGATATACATACTCAAAGAGTTACAATACTGCTTACTTACTTCCCCGGTTTTGAAATCAAGCGACGATTTGCACGCTTGTGCTGCCACTGTCCAATTAAGCAATTCTTTAAACATCAACGTTTTATCAGTGTACCTGCCAACAGGTCCAAATGACCGCAACACAGAATGGCTGCGCACGATCCAAGATCAGCAGCGTGGTAAATGGCTAATAGGTGGAGACTTTAATTCCCACTCCCCATTTTGGGAAAAGAACTGTTCTACTGTTACGAGCAATCGTTTGGTAGAAAATATCGTTGATAGTTCGCTTTACCTTCTAAATGATGGTAGTGTCACTAGGATCCCTGATGTCTCCAAACACAGGGCGACAGCCATCGATTTGTCTCTGATATCACCAGAATTAGCACCATCCTGTACCTGGGAAACTCACAGAGACACTTTGGGAAGCGATCATCTACCTATCATCATAACCATAACTGACAAAAACATCAGGATGAAAGACAGCTCTCCTGATATTATTCCAAAATATAATTACAAGCGTGCAGACTGGTCCTTATTTCGAACTGCTCTTGCTAATCAGGATTACAGACATTATGAAAGTGAAAATGTAGACATTATGTTTTCTAAATTCCAAGAGTCAATTCTAGCCGCTGCAGACGTATCAATTCCGAAACTCAAAACTTCTAAATCGAATAATCGATTGGGTAATGTTTGGTGGACAGAGGCATGTGAGAAAGCAGTTCAATATAAAAGGGAGAAATTCAAAATCTACATCAAAAGCCGGAAACCTGAAGATCATGTGGAAATGAAAAAAGCTAACATCCAATGTAAAAAATCATTGCTGAAGCAAAGAAAGATTATTGGGCATCATTCTGCAAAAAAGAAATTTCAGATTTCAAAGATTTCCATAAAGTCTGGACGAAAATGAATCAAATGAAGAATGGAACCAACTTACCTAGGTGTCCGATAATGATAGAAACATGTAACACATTTCCTTCAGACATGGACAAAGCAGAAACCTTTGTGGACTTATTTGCTAAAAACAGTAAAGTTGAAGGTTTATCTCCTGACTGCAAACATCACAGAGAAATGGAAGATAACAACTCAATCCACACTGATCCAATACCTCAGAATGATCTCTGGTTTAATTCTCCAATCACCTTAGAAGAGCTAAAAAACACAATACTGTTTCTACACAACAAAACGAGTTCGGTAGGTATTGATGCAGTTTCGACTGAAATGATTAAACATCTCCCTGAAAACTATCTTATTTTCCTACACAAAATTTTGCAGAAATGCTGGGTTAGCGGAACTGTACCACAAATCTGGCAAAAGTCTATAGTTATACCGATATTAAAAGCAGGAAAATCGAAAACTGATAAAAACAGTTACAGACCCATTGCTTTGACGTCCCACACGAGCAAACTAATGGAAAGATTGATCTTAAACAGACTTTTACACTACTGTGATAAAAATAACGTTATTCCGGTAAACCAGGCGGGTTTTAGAAAAGGGAGATCCGCAGTTGAACACCTGGTTAAACTTACGACTCAGATCAAACAACAGTTTGCCCGCAGAAAAAGTGTTTTAGCTACTTTCTTTGATGTAAAAAAAGCTTATGATCAAGTTTGGCATAAACGTTTATTGTTCAAGCTAAAATCTGTTGGTTTATCTGGCAATATGTACAATTACATTAAATCTTTTTTAGCTAATAGAACAATACAGGCTAGAGTGGGAGCTAGTTATTCTACTTCACGGCACCTCGACATGGGGATTCCACAAGGTTCAGTGATAGCTTTTTCAAATCGTGTTGTTTTAGTACAGTATGCTGATGATATATGCACTTGGATGAATATCACTTTAAAAAAGACAACTCCACAGAGAACACGGAATTACATCAGAAAATTGTATCAAATTGATCTTGATAATCTTGGAAACTATATGTTAGAAAATGGTCTGTCGTTGTCGGCAGAAAAGACTAACATGATGCTGTTTGATACTGGTGGTAACTCAAATAACTTGCCTACTTTCAAATTGCTTGGTGAAGTGTTAAATTACAAACAGGTCGTAAAATTTCTGGGAGTTTACATCACTTCGAAATTAAGCTGGAATGTTCATTTTGATTATATTTTAACAAAAGCACGAAAAACCTTAAATTTTCTAAAGATAATAAGCAGATTACCCTGGGGAATGGATACAAATATACTGATTCATCTGTCAACAGCGCTGGTCAGGTCTAAATTATCCTACGCGCAAGAAGTTTTTTTCAATGCACCTAAATATTTACTAAAAAAGATTCAGAACTTGGACTGCAAAAGTCTTAAAATTGCACTAGGTGTACCAACTCATGCTTCTACTCTGGAAACGTACAAAGTTGCTGGAATTCTACCTCTAAACAACCATCGTGAGCTAGCTACAGCAAAGTTTGCAATTAGAACTACTTCACAAGCGAATAATTTTGTGAGCAAAGAAATTAAAATCAGGTCTGATATTGACTTTCCAAAACGAGCAAAAAACATTTCATCACAAATTACAACCGCAACTTACATATCTGACCTGATCAAACAATCCAGCATAACTACGGATGAAATAGCCGAAAAACCAACGTTAACGCCTATCCCTACATGGGAAATGCTAAAGGCCACGTTTGATCTCGATTATGCAGACGTTAAAAAAGATGATAATGTCAACATTACGCTATCCACAGCTTGTGAACACATCGATGAAAAGTACCGTACCCACCTCCACATTTTTACTGATGGGTCAGTCTTAGCAAATCAGAGCGCTGGAGCAGCGTTTTATGTTCCAACATTTAACATTAAAAAGTCTTTTTTCATTGGGGCAAATGTATCTATATATACAGCAGAATTGGTCGCTGTTGTTCAAGCGTTGCATTATTTAATAAGCCTTCGGCCTGTGCCTTTCAAAGTAGTTCTGTTTGTTGATTCAAAATCTGTATTATATGCCTTACAGTCTTTTGATACAGACACAAGACCTGATTTAATAATTGAGGCAAATCATCTAATACACTGTTTAAAGATAAATGGCTCGGAAATCAGTTTATGCTGGGTGCCTTCTCACGTTGGTCTTCATGGCAACAACGTAGTTGACAGAGCAGCTAAATCCGGTGCACTCCGTTTTGAAAATTCCATAGAATTACATGTTAACACCTCGGTAAAAGAAGCTTACAACTCGCTAGAATTAGCATCATGGATTCGATTTCATGAACATTTAAATGAAAAATTTGTGTCTCAAAAAAGAATCAAACTTTCAGTTCAAAATATCTGTAAAAAAATGCAGTATTCTTCGATATATCATTTGAGATTAATTGTTACCACATATTTTCGTATTCAACTGAACGCTTTGAAAACAAAATATTGTAAAAACGTTTTATGTATTTGCGGTGAACAATTCACATTGTATCACTGTTTGTTTTACTGCAGAAAGCTTCGTTATTTTTTACCAAAGATGTTTACACAAGGAAACTATCTTGAAAAGCATTTTAAAGAAGTGATATCAGATCAAGTTCTGTTAGTTAAAATTTCAGAATCATTGGTTCACAGTCCTGTTAATGCGTTACTTTAAGGTTATTATTTTAATTATCATTATCTTATTTTGTTTTGTTTTGCTTTTTTAATATGACGATTTTTCTTTTACATTTGATGTTAGCGTTGTTCTAGTTTCATTTCTCTGATCATCCATATCATTTTTCTAAAGACCTTGCCGGTTCCTTTTAATTTTTTTTTCCGTCTCTTACTCTGTTCCCTTCTTTCCCCTCCTCCCCCCCCCCCCAAAAAAAAATCATCCTCCATGCCATTTTTATCCGTCTAATATCACTTATAGTGAAAAGACGTTAAATCAAGGAACGAACA
>JAPXFY010000031.1:49002506-49005006 GCA_030674185.1 Monoplex corrugatus | reverse complement strand
TTGTGACCGTGAGTTGTGTGTGTGCTTGTACTTGGTGATGATGTACTGATGTCAGAATCCCACAGACTGTGAATGATACTTTCCTTCTGTTTATTAATCGCGTTGTTACAGAGAGACCGCGCTGACTGCATGAACACATGTCAAACATACATTGTACATATGTGGACGGTGGCGGGTGAACCTTCACAAGTCTTAGTTTAAGTTTCTCAAGATGACGTCTCCACGCTCGGAATGAATTCCATATGCACTAATGTCACAGGTGCCATGTGCATGGTGATCATGGCACAAGCCTTAAGCCTGCGCGTAAACCCATGAGCTGGCCAGGTGCTGAGGTCCTGCCTAGCCTATGTTTTACGTAGTCTACGTTTTTATGGACAGCAAAGAAAACAAACGAGACAGTCTTGATGGAGGCAGACACAAGCAGATCACTCATAAGGAAGATTAGGAAAAGACAGGCAACATTTATAGGCCATTTTATGAGGTAGGGGGATTTGGAGCACCTGGTCACAACGGGAGAGCTGGAGGGAAAGAGAGCACCAGGTAGACCCAGGGAGAGAATGCTGGACGGACTTGCAGAGTGGCTGGGGATGAGGAGGGTGGGGAAGATGCTGGGGGCAACGAGAGATAGAGATGGTTGGAAGTCCATGGTCGCCAACGCCATGCGGCAGGGCACCTGATGATGATGATGATGATGATGACATTTTTATACTAGTATTGTATCAGTCTATCACTGGAACAATGTTGGTTACATACAGACGGCATGTGTATCTGTGTATCATATCTTCAGAGAACAGATAAATAAACGAAAAGGATTTTCGACAACGGCAGCCAAAGACAGGGCTGTATGACCCTGTGCATGATACAGGTTACAGTGACATTGTTGTTACACTGCCACACGATCTTTGCCTTCACCCACGGTCTGCACCCCGGGTGGCACAAAACACCGTCACACATGTGAATGGTACTAATTGTGATGTCCCAAATCTCCCCCTCCCACATTCAGCGAATAGGCAGGAGACTTTGGTCATCATCATCATCATCATCAAGTGCCTTGCCACGTGGTGTTGGCGATCATGGCCTTCCATCTGTTTCTATCCCTTGTTGCCTCAAGCACCTCTTCCACCCTCTTTGTCTTCAGCCACTCTGCAAGTCCGTCCAATATCTTCTCCCTGGGTCTACCTGGTGCTCTCTTTCCCTCCAGCTTTCCTGTTGTGACCTGGTGCTCCAATTCCCCTTTCCTCATAAAATGGCCTGTAAATGTTACCTGTCTTTTCCTAATCTTCCTTATGAATGATCTTCTTGCGTCTGCCTCCATCAAGACTGTCTCCTTTGTTTTCTTTGCTGTCCATGGAACAGTTTGAAAACGTCAAAGAGTCGTTTTTTCTGTGCGAATATTGAAAAAGAACTGTGTATAGTTTTTATGCCTTTAACTCAGAGATGATGTGACATTCATCGTCATTTACCCTGCTGAATGGTAATAGCGATCATGGCCCTCCATACCAATCTATCCTTTGCCGCTGAAAGTATATCTCCCTCCCTGTCTGTCTTCATCCACTCCGGAAGTCCGTCCAATATTTTCTCCCTGGGTCTACCTGGTGCTCTTTTTCCATCCAGCTTTCCTGTTATGACTCATCATCATCAGGTGCCCTGCCGCATGGCGTTGGCGATCATGGACTTCCATCTGTCTCTATCTCTCGTTGCCCCTAACATCTCCCCCACCCTCCTCGTCCCCAGCCACTCTGCAAGTCCGTCCAGCATTTTCTCCCTGGGTCTACCCGGTGCTCTCTTTCCCTCCAGCTTTCCCGTTGTGACCAGGTGCTCCAAATCCCCCTTCCTCATAAAATGGCCTATAAATGTTGCCTGTCTTTTCCTGATATTCCTTATGAGTGATCTACTTGTGTCTGCCTCCATCGAGACTGTCTCGTTTGTTTTCTTTGCTGTCCATGGAACTCTCAACATTCTTCTGAGAAACCACATCTCGGCTGCCTCAATCTTGTTCTGGCTATGTTTGTTGACTGTTCACGCCTCGCATCCGTACAACAGTATTGGTTCTATATTACATTCAAGAACTCTCTTCCTGATGTTAATTGACAGGCATTTGTTGGTAAGAATGCTTGTCATCTTCTTGAATGCTGTTTTGGCTTGGCCGATTCTGCCGGCTATTTCTGATGTGCATCTGCCGTCTGATGAAATGATCGTTCCCAGGTATTTAAATTTATCAACCTGTGTCAAGGTTTTGCCATTTGCTGTTATTTTGCATGAGGGGATTTCATGTTATGACTAGGTGCTCTAATTTCTCTTGCCTCATAAAAGATGTGACAAATCAGTAATGAAATACGTATTGATGACGTCGTCTGTGACCAAGCCGGTGATGTGGTAAAGGTATTGTTGGATGCCAGCAATGTTGTCCTCACGCTCCACGTTCCTGCTTTGTGTAAGGGTCGCTGGTTTCGCAATAAACCATGTGTAGGTCAGTTACTCAATCAATCAGGCTGTCTCT
>JAPXFY010000031.1:48995006-48997506 GCA_030674185.1 Monoplex corrugatus | reverse complement strand
CAAAGTGTGATTACAATCACACAGTAATACAAAGACAAAACAACAAAGTGTGATTACAATCACACAGTAATACAAAGACAAAACAACAAAGTGTGATTACAATCACACAGTAATACAAAGACAAAACAACAAAGTGTGATTACAATCACACAGTAATACAAAGACATAAAACAAAACAACAAAGTGTGATTACAATCACACAGTAATACAAAGACAAAACAACAAAGTGTGATTACAGTCACACACTAATACAAAGACAAAACAACAAAGTGTGATTACAGTCACACAGTAATACAAAGACAAAACAAAACAACAAAGTGTGATTACAATCACACAGTAATACAAAGACAAAACAAAACAACAAAGTGTGATTACAGTCACACAGTAATACAAAGACAAAACAAAACAACAAAGTGTGATTACAATCACACAGTAATACAAAGACAAAACAACAAAGTGTGATTACAGTCACACAGTAATACAAAGACAAAACAAAACAACAAAGTGTGATTACAATCACACAGTAATACAAAGACAAAACAACAAAGTGTGATTACAGTCACACAGTAATACAAAGACAAAACAAAACAACAAAGTGTGATTACAGTCACACAGTAATACAAAGACAAAACAAAACAACAAAGTGTGATTACAATCACACAGTAATACAAAGACAAAACAACAAAGTGTGATTACAGTCACACAGTAATACAAAGACAAAACAAAACAACAAAGTGTGATTACAATCACACAGTAATACAAAGACAAAACAACAAAGTGTGATTACAGTCACACAGTAATACAAAGACAAAACAAAACAACAAAGTGTGATTACAGTCACACAGTAATACAAAGACAAAACAAAACAACAAAGTGTGATTACAGTCACACAGTAATACAAAGACAAAACAAAACAACAAAGTGTGATTACAATCACACAGTAATACAAAGACAAAACAAAACAACAAAGTGTGATTACAATCACACAGTAATACAAAGACAAAACAAAACAACAAAGTGTGATTACAATCACACAGTAATACAAAGACAAAACAAACAACAAAGTGTGATTACAATCACACAGTAATACAAAGACAAAACAAAACAACAAAGTGTGATTACAGTCACACAGTAATACAAAGACAAGACAAAACAAAACAACAAAGTGTGATTACAGTCACACAGTAATACAAAGACAAAACAAAACAACAAAGTGTGATTACAGTCACACAGTAATACAAAGACAAAACAAAACAACAAAGTGTGATTACAATCACACAGTAATACAAAGACAAAACAACAAAGTGTGATTACAGTCACACAGTAATACAAAGACAAAACAAAACAACAAAGTGTGATTACAGTCATACAGTAATACAAAGACAAAACAAAACAACAAAGCGTGATTACAATCATACAGTAATACAAAGACAAAACAAAACAACAAAGTGTGATTACAGTCACACAGTAATACAAAGACAAGACAAAACAAAACAACAAAGTGTGATTACAGTCACACAGTAATACAAAGACAAAACAACAAAGCGTGATTACAGTCACACAGTAATACAAAGACAAAACAAAACAACAAAGTGTGATTACAATCACATGGTACAAGTCCATTCCATACAAAATATCCACATGCTCAAAATACAATTAGATACACATATACACAAAGCGAAATCAAGAATAACAAACTGTACATGTGCATACTATGGGTAGATAGTTAAGAAATGAGACTGGTCATCACATTTTGTAATATACAGGGGGGTGCAAAAGTAGGTATACAGTAAATATCACATCGTTATTGTAATGCTTAATTCATTAAAATTATTAGCACATTAAGTTAGTTGGCCTTATTTTTGATATTTTCAGTGTCATTAATTATATTTTATCGTAACTAATAATATGCATGTACTTTTATCCTAACTTTTCATTCTTTTTATTTTTTTGCAGGTAAAGCGGCAATTTAATTTAGATCTAAGCGGCAATTTAATTTAACCATGGCTGGTAATTTGACAGACGAGGAGCGCAAATGGATTTTAAAACAATACTGGAAGACAGATGGACTTCTTTTTGGGGGGATATGTAAAGGAAAGGGTTTTCGCACTCAAGCCGCGCACTGTTAATGACGTGATTCAGTTCATCTTGCAGGTTTGTCAAGAAATTGATGCTGATAAAGATCTTTGTGCTAGAGTGTGCATGAGTGTCTGCTCTCGATTAGAGGAGTGTGTGAATACCGACGGCAAAGTAGTTTGAGTATCTGAGGGATTAAGGCTGTGCTTGTTATTACATGTATATGCAATATTCATTTGTTTGTATAATAAATGCAATGAGTATTGTACGTGTTTTCTTTTTTCATAACTGTATACCTACTTTTGCACCCCCCTGTACAAGTAGATACACATATACACAAAGCGTAATCAAGAATAACAAACTATACACGTGCATACTATGGGTAGATAGTTAAGAAATGAGACTGGTCATCACATTTTGTAAT
>JAPXFY010000031.1:48982506-48990006 GCA_030674185.1 Monoplex corrugatus | reverse complement strand
CTATGGATGAAATAGCCGAAAAACCAACGTTAACGCCTATCCCTACATGAGAAATGCTAAAGCAAAGGCCACGTTTGATCTCGATTATGCAGACGTTAAAAAAGATGATAATGTCAACATTACGCTATCCACAGCATGTGAACACATCGATGAAAATTACCGTACCCACCTCCACATTTTTACTGATGGGTCAGTCTTAGCAAATCAGAGCGCTGGAGCAGCGTTTTATGTTCCAAAATTTAACATTAAAAAGTCCTTTTTCATTGGGGCAAATGTATCTACATATACAGCAGAATTGGTCGCTGTTGTTCAAGCGTTGCATTATTTAATAAGCCTTCGGCCTGTGTCTTTCAAAGTAGTTCTGTCTGTGTGTCTCTCTGTCTGTCTGTCTGTCTCTCTCTCTCTCTCTGTCTGTCTCACTGTCTGTCTGTGTGTCTCTCTGTCTGTCTGTCTGTCTCTCTCTCTCTCTCTCTGTTTCCGTCTGTGTGTCTCTCTGTCTGTCTGTCTGTCTGTCTCTCTCTCTCTCTCTCTCTGTCTCACTGTATCTCTGTCTGTCTGTCTCTCGTTCTCTGTGTCTGTCTCTGTCTGCCTGTCTGTCTCTCTCTGTCAGTCTGTCTTTCTGTCTGTCTGTCTGTCTGTCTCTCTGATTATCCGATTGACCTTTTGACACATAAAGGAACTGCTGGCTTTCTGTATTAACCTTTTGCTGTGTCCAGAAATACCGCTTTGGATTGTTTGGTCACCTACCATTGTAGACCCCTGGCTGGAACATCTGACCTGTTACACCTGTCAGTATTGCACCTGTACATGTCACCGTCAGTTCCACCACCAGATAGAGTGGAGGTTCACGATTCACATGCACGACCGTTTATAGCTAAACTAACAGAGGTACCCTGTAGAAACAAGGAGGAGAAATGACGGCAAACACACACACACACACACACACACACACCACACACACACACACCACACACACACACACACACACACACACACACACACACACACACACACACACAACACACACACAACACACACACACACAACACACACACACACACACATACACATGCACACATACACACACACACATGTGCACACACACACACATGTGCACACACACACACATACACACACACACACACACACACACACATACATACACACACACATGTGCACACACACACACATACACATGCACACACACACATACACACACACACATACACACACATGCACACACACACATACACACACACACATGCACACACGCACACATACACACACACATGCACACACACACACACACACACACACACACACACACACACACACACACACACACACACACACACACACAGAATAGTATAATAACCCTCTGAATCCTTGTTGTAACACCCCATTGTGGCAGATCAGCCTGGAATTGTAAGGCTTACAGTTAGAACACAGATCACCTTCCACTCTACAGAATCAGGTACAAGGTGTTTTACAACTGTCCTGTATTGTACATGTAGACTACAGTGGTCAGTATCTGATCTAAGCAGCACAAGGGACAAAAACGTTTTTGTACTAAACAAACAACACGCTTCGAAGGAAAACTAATAACGTTTGACAAAGTTAACCTGTAACTTTCCAGGGCTGTTCACTGGTCTTTGTCCAGCTTAGTGTGATGCTGCTTGTCTTTATCAAGGTTAAGGAAAAAACACGAAAAAAGAATAAGAACGTGTATTTAACACAACAAGATAAGACAGGCGCGAATTTTCGGCCAACTGGCCTTTGTCAAGCGTAAGATCACAAACAAACAAACACCAGATACAAAAACCAGTCGCCGTGGTGTAGTGGTTAACGCAACGGACTACAGTGTGGAAGGTTCTGGGTTCGAATCCCCATCATTACCTTCAAAAATCATTGTGGGATTTTTCGGCTCTAACCTGCTCCTACCCAGAGTTGGGCGTGCTATGGGCTCATTGGGAAGACTGGAACCACACAGTTGAGTCTCATCCACTTCGCGGATGCGTCATTGAGGGTGTTGCTCAAATCTTCTGACCAACACTGCAGGTGTTTGTATCTTTCGGGTCTGGTTGACGCCAGGATATATTATGATAGTAAGCATAGAGTACAGCCCTGTCACGCAGTCTCAGTCCTAGATGGAACTCTAAGCATCATGATTATCATCCACATCGACATCATCATCATCGGATAATAAAAACTGTTTCAGTTTCTGTGGCCATTAAAGTGGCGTAGAAAATGAGACGGGAAAAAAAAAGGTGAGCACTAAGGTAACCTCCCTGAGTGCGATGATCCTAAATATATATATATAAAAATACAAGATACAAAAATCAGTCTTTTTCTCCTTATTTTTGTATCTGGTGTTTGTTTGTGATTTTACGCTTGACAAAGGCTAGTATTTGCGCCTGTCTTGTCTTGTTGTATTAAATACGCGTTCTTATTCCTTTTTCGTTTTTCTTGTTCCTGTTTGCTTGAACGCGGGCAGTCATACTTGTTTGGGATATTATTTTTATCAAGGTTAGAGGCAAGCTACATGTCTTTATCAAGGTTAGTGGCAAGCTACACGTCTTTATCAAAGTTAGTGGCAAGCTACATGTCTTTATCAAGGTTAGTGGCAAGCTACATGTCTTTATCAAAGTTAGTGGCAAGCTACATGTCTTTATCAAGGTTAGTGGCAAGCTACATGTCTTTATCAAGGTTAGAGGCAAGCTACATGTTTTTATCAAGGTTAGTGGCAAGCTACACGTCTTTATCAAGGTTAGAGGCAAGCTACATGTCTTTATCAAGGTTAGTGGCAAGCTACATGTCTTTATCAAGGTTAGTGGCAAGCTACATGTCTTTATCAAGGTTAGTGGCAAGCTACATGTCTTTATCAAAGTTAGTGGCAAGCTACATGTCTTTATCAAGGTTAGTGGCAAGCTACATGTCTTTATCAAGGTTAGTGGCAAGCTACATGTCTTTATCAAGGTTAGTGGAAAGCTACATGTCTTTATCAAGGTTAGTGGCAAGCTACATGTCTTTATCAAGGTTAGTGGCAAGCTACATGTCTTTATCAAGGTTAGTGGCAAGCTACATGTCTTTATCAAGGTTAGAGGCAAGCTACATGTCTTTATCAAGGTTAGAGGCAAGCTACATGTCTTTATCAAGGTTAGAGGCAAGCTACATGTCTTTATCAAGGTTAATGGCAAGCTCATGTCTTTATCAAGGTTAGAGGCAAGCTACATGTCTTTATCAAGGTTAATGGCAAGCTACACGTCTTTATCAAGGTTAATGGCAAGCTACACGTCTTTATCAAGGTTAGAGGCAAGCTACATGTCTTTATCAAGGTTAGAGGCAAGCTACATGTCTTTATCAAAGTTAGTGGCAAGCTACATGTCTTTATCAAGGTTAGAGGCAAGCTACATGTCTTTATCAAGGTTAATGGCAAGCTACATGTCTTTATCAAGGTTAGAGGCAAGCTACACGTCTTTATCAAGGTTAATGGCAAGCTACATGTCTTTATTAAGGTTAGTGGCAAGCTACATGTCTTTATCAAGGTTAGTGGCAAGCTACATGTCTTTATCAAGGTTAGAGGCAAGCTACATGTCTTTATCAAGGTTAGTGGCAAGCTACATGTCTTTATCAAGGTTAATGGCAAGCTACACGTCTTTATCAAGGTTAATGGCAAGCTAACGTCTTTATCAAGGTTAATGGCAAGCTACACGTCTTTATCAAGGTTAGTGGCAAGCTACATGTCTTTATCAAGGTTAGTGGCAAGCTACATGTCTTTATCAAGGTTAGTGGCAAGCTACATGTCTTTATCAAGGTTAGTGGCAAGCTACATGTCTTTATCAAGGTTAGTGGCAAGCTACATGTCTTTATCAAGGTTAGAGGCAAGCTACATGTCTTTATCAAGGTTAGAGGCAAGCTACATGTCTTTATCAAGGTTAGAGGCAAGCTACATGTCTTTATCAAGGTTAATGGCAAGCTACACGTCTTTATCAAGGTTAATGGCAAGCTACACGTCTTTATCAAGGTTAGTGGCAAGCTACATGTCTTTATCAAAGTTAGTGGCAAGCTACATGTCTTTATCAAGGTTAGTAGCAAGCTACATGTCTTTATCAAGGTTAGTGGCAAGCTACATGTCTTTATCAAGGTTAGAGGCAAGCTACATGTCTTTATCAAGGTTAGAGGCAAGCTACATGTCTTTATCAAGGTTAATGGCAAGCTACACGTCTTTATCAAGGTTAATGGCAAGCTACACGTCTTTATCAAGGTTAATGGCAAGCTACACGTCTTTATCAAGGTTAATGGCAAGCTACACGTCTTTATCAAGGTTAGTAGCAAGCTACATGTCTTTATCAAGGTTAATGGCAAGCTACATGTCTTTATCAAGGTTAGTGGCAAGCTACATGTCTTTATCAAGGTTAGTAGCAAGCTACATGTCTTTATCAAGGTTAGTGGCAAGCTACATGTCTTTATCAAGGTTAGAGGCAAGCTACATGTCTTTATCAAGGTTAGAGGCAAGCTACATGTCTTTATCAAGGTTAATGGCAAGCTACACGTCTTTATCAAGGTTAATGGCAAGCTACACGTCTTTATCAAGGTTAATGGCAAGCTACACGTCTTTATCAAGGTTAGTGGCAAGCTACATGTCTTTATCAAGGTTAGAGGCAAGCTACATGTCTTTATCAAGGTTAGAGGCAAGCTACACGTCTTTATCAAGGTTAGAGGCAAGCTACATGTCTTTATCAAGGTTAATGGCAAGCTACATGTCTTTATCAAGGTTAATGGCAAGCTACACGTCTTTATCAAGGTTAATGGCAAGCTACACGTCTTTATCAAGGTTAGAGGCAGGCTACATGGATGTGACTGAGTGTATATGATTGTTGTTGACAGAACTGTGGACTATAAATCCCCTGTCTCTAGATCAGTGCCAACCTGCACCACAAAAACCATCCTTCTTAATGCTGCAGTCAGTGTGGTGACGTCAGCTTACTGTTGTACACGTCCTGTTCCTCCATCCTTCTTAATGCTGCAGTCAGTGTGGTGATGTCAATGCTGCAGTCAATGTGATGATGTCATTTTACTGTTGTACACGTCCTGTTGCTCCATCCTAATGCTGCAGTCAGTGTGGTGATGTCAATGCTGCAGTCAATGTGATGATGTCATTTTACTGTTGTACACGTTCTGTTCCTCCATCCTTCTGTATGCTACAGTCAGTGTGATGACGTCAACTTACTGTTGTACACGTCCTGTTCCTCCATCCTTCTTAATGCTGCAGTCAGTGTGATGACGTCATTTTACTGTTGTACACGTCCTGTTCCTCCATCCTTCTGTATGCTGCAGTCAGTGTGATGACGTCATTTACTGTTGTACACGTCCTGTTCCTCCATCCTTCTGTATGCTGCAGTCAGTGTGATGATGTCATTTTACTGTTGTACACGTCCTGTTCCTCCATCCTTCTTAATGCTGCAGTCAGTGTGGTGACGTCAATTTACTGTTGTACACGTCCTGTTCCTCCATCCTTCTGTATGCTGCAGTCAGTGTGGTGACGTCATTTTACTGTTGTACACGTCTGTTCCTCCATCCTGAAATGCTGCAGTCAGTATGATGACGTCAATTTACTGTTGTACACGTCCTGTTCCTCCATCCTTCTGTAATGCTGCAGTCAGTGTGATGACGTCATTTTATGTTGTACAACGTCCTGTTCCTCCATCCTTAATGCTGCAGTCAGTGTGGATGACGTCATTTTACTGTTGTACACGCCTGTTCATCCATCCTTCTTAATGCTGCAGTCAGTGTGTGATGTCATTTTACTGTTGTACACATCCTGTTCCTCATCCTTAATGCTGCAGTCAATGTGATGACGTCAGCTTACTGTTGTACACGTCCTGTTCACCTCCATCTTATGCTGCAGTCAGTGTGATGACGTCACTTATTGTTGTACACGTCCTGTTCATCCATCCTTCTTAATACTGCAGTCAGTGTGATGACGTCAGCTTACTGTTGTACACATCCTGTTCCTCCATCCTTATGCTGCAGTCAGTGTGTGGTTCATTTTACTGTTGTACACGTCCCTGTTCCTCATCCTTCTTAATGCTGCAGTCAGTGTGATGACGTCAGCTTACTGTTGTACACGTCCTGTTCCTCCATCCTTCTGTATGCTGCAGTCAGTGTGATGACGTCATTTTACTGTTGTACACGTCCTGTTCCTTCATCCTTCTGTATGCTGCAGTCAGTGTGATGATGTCATTTTACTGTTGTACACGTCCTGTTCCTCCATCCTTTAATGCTGCAGTCAATGTGATGACGTCAGCTTACTGTTGTACACGTCCTGTTCATCCATCCTTCTGTATGCTGCAGTCAGTGTGATGACGTCAGCTTACTGTTGTACAGTCCTGTTCTCCATTCTTCTGTATGCTGCAGTCAGTGTGATGAGTCATTTTACTGTTGTACACGTACCTGTTCCTCCATCCTTCTGTATGCTGCAGTCAGTGTGATGACTGTCATTTTACTGTTGTACAGTCCTGTTCCTCCATCCTTCTGTATGCTGCAGTCAGTGTGATGAGTTATTTTACTGTTGTACACGTCCTGTTCATCCATCCTTCTGAAATGCTGCAGTCAGTGTGATGACGTCACTTACTGTTGTACACGTCCTGTTCATCCATCCTGTATGCTGCAGTCAGTGTGATGACGTCACTTTACTGTTGTACACGTCCTGTTCCTCCATCCTTCTGTATGCTGCAGTCAGTGTGATGACGTCAGCTTTACTGTTGTACACGTCCTGTTCCTCCATCCTTCTGTATGCTGCAGTCAGTGTGATGATGTCATTTTACTGTTGTACACGTCCTGTTCCTCCATCCTTCTTATGCTGCAGTCAGTTGATGACGTCATTTTACTGTTGTACACGTCCTGTTCCTCCATCCTTCTGTATGCTGCAGTCAGTGTGATGATGTCATTTTACTGTTGTACACGTCCTGTTCCTCCATCCTTCTTAATGCTGCAGTCATGTGTGACGTCACTTATTGTTGTACACTTCCTGTTCCTCCATCCTTCTGTATGCTGCAGTCAGTGTGATGACGTCAGCTTCTGTTGTACACGTTCTGTTCCTCCATCCTTAATGCTGCATTCAATGTGATGACGTTAGCTTACGTTGTAACGTCCTGTTCCTCCATCCTTCTTAATGCTGCAGTCAGTGTGATGACGTCAGCTTTACTGTTGTACACGTCCTGTTCATCCATCCTCT
The DNA here is from genome assembly GCA_030674185.1 of Monoplex corrugatus. Taxonomy (NCBI): domain Eukaryota; kingdom Metazoa; phylum Mollusca; class Gastropoda; order Littorinimorpha; family Ranellidae; genus Monoplex; species Monoplex corrugatus. The sequence continues at coordinate 48,982,769 of JAPXFY010000031.1, read as the reverse complement.
CCCCATTTCAACACACTCACAATGCATGGCATTTGCGCAGGTTCAAGGAGTCCGATAATTACTGGCAGATTTTGGCGGAGCAGCAAATGGATTTGTCCGGGTGCAACGATTCCTTTTGAACAATCGATCAGACTCTAAACTCTGCCTCTGTGTTAAAATAGAAAACAAAACAAAACAAAACAAAACAAAACAAAAACAAAACAAACAAAACAAACAAAAACTCCAAACACGTCTTTCAGTGTTTATTTCCTCCTCCATGTCTT
>JAPXFY010000031.1:48972506-48977506 GCA_030674185.1 Monoplex corrugatus | reverse complement strand
ATAAAAAATCTAGGCAGCAAAGGACAAGGTGAGAGTGTGTGAGATAAATAATCTGTCTATCTATCTATCTATCTATCTATCTATCTATCTATCTATCTATCTGTCTATCTACGTCTATATGTCTATCTATCTGTATATCTATCTATCTATCTGTATATCTATCTGTATATCTGTCTATCGATCTATCTGTCTATCTTCTGTATATCTATCTATCTATCTGTATGTCTATCTATCTATCTGTCTATCTACCTGTATATCTATCTGTATATCTATCTATCTATCTATCTGTCTGTCTATCCATCTAGCCACATCTGTCTTGTGTGTCTGTCTAGATGGATAGACAGATAGATAGATAGACTGATGATTGATTGATTGATTGATTGATTGGTAGAGAGAGAGAGAGTTGTCCACGCTCCTTCTATCTCTTCCTTTGCTCCTAAGGTTGAAAAAGTGTCTGTAATTTGGTCAAACGTTTTAGGATATTTAAAACAAGGTAACTTCATAGACCTAACAAGCATGGTAAAATAACTTAAAAACAGCACAAAATAAAATCATGAATAAATAAAACAAGATGGTCAAACCATTTACTATCTCCCTTTTTAACCAAGAGCAAAAACTGTGCCGTTGATTTAATCAAGAGTTTAAGGATATTTGAAACAAGGTGACTTCATAGACCTATCCACTATGATGAAAACTGCACCCCCCCCCCCCAAAAAAAAAAGCGAAATAGAACGAAGTGATTGAATTAAAAACAAACAAACAAACAAAATTATCAAACCATTCACAATCTCCCCATTTAAACAAGGGCAAAAACATTGTGTCGACGATTTAATCAAGAGCTTTAGGATATTTGAGACAATGTGACTTCACAGATTAACAACCATGGTAAAACATAAATAAAATAGATTAACAACGATGGCAAAACATAAATAAATGTAATTAAATTGAATAAACGAGAAAATATACAGTACTCAAGCCATTTTATTCCCCCTTTTTTTTTAATAATGACCTATTAATAATGACATTTATTAGGCGTCAAATTTTGATATACATATCAAATCAAAGCACACACTCTCACCATTCATTACAGCTTGAGAGTCATGGAGTTATCTCCCATGTAGAATTTCTCAAACCCAACACAGTTTGCGGTTCCCGTTCAGTGTGTTGGGTTTGAGAAATTCTACATGGGAGATAACTCCATAACTCACAAGAGTTATGTTACTTAGTTGATATATAAAATTCTCCCTGCTTCCCTCTTATTTCCATTCATTAGAGCATCCATACAATGACACAAACTCAGGGGCACAAAGTACACACACCGGAAGGATAGGAGGGGAGAGGAACGAAAGGGTGGGAAATCACCACTGGACAAAAAATATGTCTTCAAGATAGACATGAATTAAGACACAGTATGGACAGAAGAAATATCTCTTCAAGATAGACTTGAAGGGAGACACAGTATGGACAGAAGAAATATGTCTTCAAGATAGACTTGAATTAAGACACAGTATGGACAGAAGAAATATGTCTTCAAGATAGACTTGAATTAAGACACAGTATGGACAGAAGAAATAATTATGTCTTCAAGATAGACATGAATTAGGACACAGTATGGACAGAAGAAATATGTCTTCAAGATAGACATGAAGGGAGACACGGTATGGACAGAAGAGATATGTCTTCAAGATAGACATGAAGGGAGACACGGTATGGACAGAAGAGATATGTCTTCAAGATAGACATGAAGGGAGACACGGTATGGACAGAAGAAATATGTCTTCAAGATAGACATGAAGGGAGACACAGTATGGACAGAAGAAATATCTCTTCAAGATAGACTTGAAGGGAGACACAGTATGGACAGAAGAAATATCTCTTCAAGATAGACTTGAAGGGAGACACAGTATGGACAGAAGATATATCTCTTCAAGATAGACATGAAGGGAGACACAGCATGGACAGAAGAAATATGTCTTCAAGATAGACTTGAAGGGAGACACAGTATGGACAGAAAAAATATGTCTTCAAGATAGACTTGAAGGGAGACACAGTATGGACAGAAGAAATATGTCTTCAAGATAGTCTTGAAGGGAGACACGGTATGGACAGAAGAGATATGTCTTCAAGATAGACTTGAAGGGAGACACAGTATGGACAGAAGAGATATGTCTTCAAGATAGACTTGAAGGGAGACACAGTATGGACAGAAGAAATATGTCTTCAAGATAGACTTGAATTAAGACACAGTATGGACAGAAGAAATATGTCTTCAAGATAGACTTGAAGGGAGACACAGTATGGACAGAAGAAATATCTCTTCAAGATAGACTTGAAGGTAGACACAGTATGGACAGAAGAAATATCTCTTCAAGATAGACTTGAAGGGAGACACAGTATGGACAGAAGAAATATGTCTTCAAGATAGACTTGAATTAAGACACAGTATGGACAGAAGAAATATGTCTTCAAGATAGACTTGAAGGGAGACACAGTATGGACAGAAGAAATATGTCTTCAAGATAGACTTGAAGGGAGACACAGTATGGACAGAAGAAATATCTCTTCAAGATAGACTTGAAGGGAGACACAGTATGGACAGAAGAAATATGTCTTCAAGATAGACTTGAAGGGAGACACAGTATGGACAGAAGAAATATCTCTTCCAGATAGACTTGAAGGGAGACACGGTATGGACAGAAGATATATCTCTTCAAGATAGACTTGAATTAAGACACAGTATGGACAGAAGAAATATCTCTTCAAGATAGACTTGAAGGGAGACACAGTATGGACAGAAGAAATATGTCTTCAAGATAGACTTGAAGGGAGACACAGTATGGACAGAAGAAATATCTCTTCAAGATAGACTTGAAGGGAGACACAGTATGGACAGAAGAAATATGTCTTCAAGATAGACATGAAGGGAGACACGGTATGGACAGAAGAAATATGTCTTTAAGATAGACATGAAGGGAGACACGGTATGGACAGAAGATATATCTCTTCAAGATAGACTTGAAGGGAGACACAGTATGGACAGAAGAAATATCTCTTCAAGATAGACATGAAGGTAGACACAGTATGGACAGAAGAAATATGTCTTCAAGATAGACTTGAAGGGAGACACAGTATGGTCAGAAGAAATATCTCTTCAAGATAGACTTGAAGGGAGACACAGTATGTACAGAAGAAATATGTCTTCAAGATAGACTTGAATTAAGACACAGTATGGACAGAAGAAATATCTCTTCAAGATAGACTTGAAGGGAGACACAGTATGGACAGAAGAAATATTTCTTCAAGATAGACTTCAAGGGAGACACAGTATGGACAGAAGAAATATCTCTTCAAGATAAACTTGAAGGGAGACACAGTATGGACAGAAGAAATATCTCTTCAAGATAGACTTGAAGGGAGACACAGTATGGACAGAAGAAATATTTCTTCAAGATAGACTTGAATTAAGACACAGTATGGACAGAAGAAATATTTCTTCAAGATAGACTTGAAGGGAGACACTGTATGGACAGAAGAAATATGTCTTCAAGATAGACTTGAAGGGAGACACAGTATGGACAGAAGAAATATCTCTTCAAGACAGACTTGAAGGGAGACACAGTATGGACAGAAGAAATATGTCTTCAAGATAGACTTGAAGGGAGACACGGTATGGACAGAAGAAATATGTCTTCAAGATAGACATGAAGGGAGACACGGTATGGACAGAAGATATATCTCTTCAAGATAAACTTGAAGGGAGACACAGTATGGACAGAAGATATATCTCTTCAAGATAGACATGAAGGTAGACACAGTATGGACAGAAGAAATATCTCTTCAAGATAGACTTGAAGGGAGACACAGTATGGACAGAAGAAATATGTCTTCAAGATAGACTTGAAGGGAGACACAGTATGGACAGAAGAAATATGTCTTCAAGATAGACTTGAAGGGAGACACAGTATGGACAGAAGAAATATGTCTTCAAGATAGACTTGAAGGGAGACATAGTATGGACAGAAGAAATATGTCTTCAAGATAGACTTGAAGGGAGACACAGTATGGACAGAAGAAATATGTCTTCAAGATAGACTTGAAGGGAGACACAGTATGGACAGAAGAAATATGTCTTCAAGATAGACATGAAGGGAGACACGGTATGGACAGAAGAAATGTGTCTTCAAGATAGACTTGAATTAAGACACAGTATGGACAGAAGAAATATGTCTTCAAGATAGACTTGAAGGGAGACACAGTATGGACAGAAGAAATATGTCTTCAAGATAGACTTGAAGGGAGACACAGTATGGACAGAAGAAATATCTCTTCAAGATAGACTTGAAGGGAGACACAGTATGGACAGAAGAAATATCTCTTCAAGATAGACTTGAAGGGAGACACAGTATGGACAGAAGAAATATCTCTTCAAGATAGACATGAAGGTAGACACAGTATGGACAGAAGAAATATGTCTTCAAGATAGACTTGAAGGGAGACACAGTATGGACAGAAGAAATATGTCTTCAAGATAGACTTGAATTAAGACACGGTATGGACAGAAGAAATATGTCTTCAAGATAGACATGAAGGGAGACACGGTATGGACAGAAGAAATATCTCTTCAAGATAGACTTGAAGGGAGACACAGTATGGACAGAAGAAATATGTCTTCAAGATAGACATGAAGGGAGACACAGTATGGACAGAAGAAATATCTCTTCAAGATAGACATGAAGGTAGACACAGTATGGACAGAAGAAATATGTCTTCAAGATAGACTTGAAGGGAGACACAGTATGGTCAGAAGAAATATCTCTTCAAGATAGACTTGAAGGGAGACACAGTATGTACAGAAGAAATATGTCTTCAAGATAGACTTGAATTAAGACACAGTATGGACAGAAGAAATATCTCTTCAAGATAGACTTGAAGGGAGACACAGTATGGACAGAAGAAATATTTCTTCAAGATAGACTTCAAGGGAGACACAGTATGGACAG
>JAPXFY010000031.1:48942506-48967506 GCA_030674185.1 Monoplex corrugatus | reverse complement strand
TAACTGTCTTCTCGATTGTCTTTGTTCTGTGTCTTTGTATCACTGTCTTGTCCATTATCTTTGTTCTGTGTCTTTGTATCACTGTCGTGTCGATTGTCTTTGTTCTGTCTTTAAATAACTGTCTTGTCGATTGTCTTTGTTCTGTCTTTGTATCACTGTCTTGTCGATTGTCTTTGTTCTGTCTTTAAATAACTGTCTTGTCAATTGTCTCTGTTGTGTGTCTTTGTATCACTGTCTTGTCCATTGTCTTTGTTCTGTGTCTTTGTATCACTGTCTTGTCCATTGTCTTTGTTCTGTGTCTTTGTATCACTGTCTTGTCCATTGTCTTTGTTCTGTCTTTGTATCACTGTCTTGTCCATTGTCTTTGTTCTGTGTCTTTGTATCACTGTCTTGTCCATTGTCTTTGTTCTGTCTTTGTATCACTGTCTTGTCCATTGTCTTTGTTCTGTATCTTTGTATCACTGTCTTGTCCATTGTCTTTGTTCTGTGTCTTTGTATCACTGTCTTGTCCATTGTCTTTGTTCTGTGTCTTTGTATCACTGTCTTGTCCATTGTCTTTGTTCTTGTCTTTGTATCACTGTCTTGTCCATTGTCTTTGTTCTGTATCTTTGTATCACTGTCTTGTCCATTGTCTTTGTTCTGTGTCTTTGTATCACTGTCTTGTCCATTGTCTTTGTTCTGTGTCTTTGTATCACTGTCATGTCCATTGTCTTTGTTCTGTGTCTTTGTATCACTGTCTTGTCCATTGTCTTTGTTCTGTGTCTTTGTATCACTGTCTTGTCCATTGTCTTTGTTCTGTGTCTTTGTATCACTGTCGTGTCGATTGTCTTTGTTCTTGTGTCTTTGTATCACTGTCTTGTCCATTGTCTTTGTTCTGTGTCTTTGTATCACTGTCTTGTCCATTGTCTTTGTTCTGTGTCTTTGTATCACTGTCTTGTCCATTGTCTTTGTTCTGTGTCTTTGTATCACTGTCTTGTCCATTATCTTTGTTCTGTGTCTTTGTATCACTGTCGTGTCGATTGTCTTTGTTCTGTCTTTAAATAACTGTCTTGTCGATTGTCTTTGTTCTGTGTCTTTGTATCACTGTCTTGTCCATTATCTTTGTTCTGTGTCTTTGTATCACTGTCGTGTCGATTGTCTTTGTTCTGTCTTAAATAACTGTCTTGTCGATTGTCTTTGTTCTGTCTTTGTATCACTGTCTTGTCGATTGTCTTTGTTCTGTCTTTAAATAACTGTCTTGTCAATTGTCTCTGTTCTGTGTCTTTGTATCACTGTCTTGTCCATTGTCTTTGTTCTGTGTCTTTGTATCACTGTCATGTCCATTGTCTTTGTTCTGTGTCTTTGTATCACTGTCTTGTCCATTGTCTTTGTTCTGTGTCTTTGTATCACTGTCTTGTCCATTGTCTTTGTTCTGTGTCTTTGTATCACTGTCTTGTCCATTGTCTTTGTTCTGTGTCTTTGTATCACTGTCTTGTCGATTGTCTTTGTTCTGTGTCTTTGTATCACTGTCTTGTCGATTGTCTTTGTTCTGTCTTTGTATCACTGTCTTGTCCATTGTCTTTGTTCTATGTCTTTGTATCACTGTCTTGTCGATTGTCTTTGTTCTGTCTTTGTATCACTGTCGTGTCCATTGTCTTTGTTCTGTGTCTTTGTATCACTGTCTTGTCGATTGTCTTTGTTCTGTGTCTTTGTATCACTGTCTTGTCCATTGTCTTTGTTCTGTGTCTTTGTATCACTGTCGTGTCCATTCTCTTTGTTTTTTTCTTTCAAACTTGTATTTATTCTTTTTAAAGAAAGAAATCACACACATACCACACACACACACACACACACACACACCACACACATCACACACACACACACACAACACACACACACACACACACACACACTGTTAACATAACACAAAGATGATGGGTTCGATCTTCAGGCAGGTTTTCTAATGCTAGTGTAAGATATAAAAGACAATGGCTAGGTAGGACCTCAGGACCTGGCCAGCTCATGGAGTTATGTACAGGCTTAAGGCTTGTGCCATGATCATTCTGGATCTTCTCCATCACGTGGCACCTGTGACGTTGGTGCATGTGGAATTCATTCCGAGCGCGGAGACGTCATCTTGAGAAACTGAAACTTGAAACTGTGTACACGTTGTACCGGTTGGGCCAACGATCACCCCAGTAGAATGGATGACACACCAGGATGGACATTTATCAGGCCAGTTTTATGTTGTAAACTGGGATTAAGCTCGAGATGACAAACTTTGATTTCGTGGATGTGTCCACTAGTCCAGCTTTTAATAAAAACAACCACCAAACAAACAAAACGAAAAACACAATTATAGTAAACAGGAACCAGAAAAAACACGAAAAAAGAATAAGAACGCGTATTTGATACAACCAGACAAGACAGGCGCAAATTTTCAGCCAACTGGCCTTTGTCAAGCATAAGATCACAAACAAACAAACACCAGATACAAAAATTAGGAGAAAAAGACTGAAACTTCTCTGCTGCTTCGTCCAGTGGAGAAAATTCCTCGGAGAAAAAGACGTTCCTTCCACTCGACGAAGCAGCAGTTTTAGTCTTTTTCTCCTTATTTTTGTATTTGTTGTATGTTCGTTCGTGGTCTTACATTTACGCTTGACAAGTTGGCCGAAAATTTGTGCCTGTCTTGTCTGGTTGTATTAAATAGGCGTTCTGATTGTATTTTCGTGTTGTTGTTTTTTTGTTTTGTTTTGTTTTGTTTTTCCCGTTCCTGTTCGCTTGAACGCGGCCGGTCACATTTGTTTTGGATTCCGTGGTATGCTGGCATGTTTTCGGCAATTTGTGTCTGTCAAGGCTTTTCTGTCACCACATTTCTGTTCGTTACAGGCAGAATCAGACAGAAATGCCACATTTGAAGTTTAGTATTGTCTTCGTTAAAAATGGGATTATTTGATACGTCACCAAAGTTGGAGTAGGTAATTCTACAGATAAAACTTGAGATCAGTCTATTGAAAAATGCATGGTGTGTAGAAGTGTGATACGTAAGTTTATCTTTCTTTCGTCTTCGATAAAAATTCGGCCAGGGCTCTCAGTCTATTCAGTTAGTTAATTTTGAGAGAAACAGAGAGAGAGAGAGAGAGAGAGAGAGGAGAGAAGGAGAGACAGAGAGAGAGAAGAAGAGGAGAAGAGAGACAGACAGACAGAAATAGAAAGGGACAGACGACAGACAGATATAAAGTCACCTCTGAGACACGATTCCAGAACCAAGGTAAAAAGCAGCAGAACGTCATCAGTATCTGTATGATGTCAACAATAATGTCAGCAACAACAAAAACAGCGACAGGAGCAGCAGTTAACGTCGACAATGACAACAACAAGAACAAAAACAACAAAACAACACCAACAAATCTTACAGTCAGCACCAACAATGACAACAATAAGAACAAAAACTACAACAACAAGAACGATTATAATGCAATAAAATCTTCCTGAACCTTTCAACCACCATCAGTAACTAGACCGCCACCACCACCACACCACCACACCACCACCACACCACGCCACCCCATCACCACAACTACCGCAGCCACTACTATTGAACAACAGCATCAACGGCTAAAAGCAATACCATCTTCATCCCCATTTAACCACCACTATCACCACACCACCACCATACCACTGTTACAACCAGAACCACCACCACCACCACCATACCACTGCTACAACCAGAACACTACCACCACACCACCACCATACCACTGCTACAACCAGAACCACCACCACCACCACCATACCACTGCTACAACCAGAACACCACACCACCACCACCACCATACCACTGCTACAATCCAGAACCACCACCACCACCACCATACCACTGCTTCAACCAGAACCACTACCACCACCACCACCACCATACCACTGCTTCAACCAGAACCACTACCACCACCACCACCACCATACCACTGCTACAACCAGAACCACTACCACCACCACCACCACCATACCACTGCTTCAACCAGAACCACTACCACACCACCACCACCATACCACTGCTACAACCAGAACCACTACCACCACCACCATCACCGCCTCCACCATACCACTGCTACATCCAGTACCACCACCACCACCACCACCATACCACTGCTACAACCAGAACCACTACCACCACCACCACCACCATACCACTGCTACAACCATAACCTCTACCACCACCACCACCATCCACTGCTACAATCATAACCACCACCACCACACCATACCACTGCTACAACCATAACCACTACACCACCACCACCACCATACCACTGCTACAACCAGAACCACTACCACCACCACCACCATACCACTGCTACAACCAGAACCACTACCACTACCACCACCACCATACCACTGCTACATCCAGAACCACTACCACACCACCACCACCACCACCACCATACCACTGCTACATCCAGAACCACTACCACCACCACCACCACCATACCACTGCTACATCCAGAACCACTACCACCACCACCACCACCATACCACTGCTACATCCAGAACCACTACCACCACCACCACCACCATACCACTGCTACATCCAGAACCACTACCACCACCACCACCACCATACCACTGCTACAACCAGAACCACTACCACCACCACCATACCACTGCTACAACCAAAACCACTACCACCACCACCACCACCACCACTACCATACCACTGCTACAACCAGAACCACTACCACCACACCACCATACCACTGCTACAATCCAGAACCACTACCACCACCACCACCACCACCATACCACTGCTACATCCAGAACCACTACCACCACCATACCACTGCTACAACCAGAACCACTACCACCACCACCATACCACTGCTACAACCAGAACCACCACCACCACCATACCACTGCTATCAACCAGAACCACCACCACCACCACCATACCACTGCTACACAACCAGAACCACCACCACCACCACCATACCACTGCTACAACCAGAACCACCACCTACCATCACCACATACCCCCCTGCTACAACCAGAACCACCACCACCATACCACTGCTACAACCAGAACCACTACCACCACCACCACCATACCACTGCTACAACAACCACTCACACCAACCACCACCATACCACTGCTACAACCAGAACCACCACCACCACCACCATCACCATCGGCTCCAACTCAGAATATTTACCAGTCTAAGAAACGATAAATCGGCCGCTAAACGAAACAGGGAGGAAGAGTTACGGTTCCTGGGGAAATCTTGGCAAATTTCCCGGGAGGCCATAAACAAACACAGCAGCAAACAGAAAGCTATGATACACGGCAGATATTCTCTCTCTGTGTTTTTCCCCGTTTAACTGGGCCTGTCTGTCTGTCTGTCTATCTGTCTATCTGTCTGTCTGTCTTCTGGGCTGTCTGCTAAGAAAGATGTAGATTGTAGTTTTGATATAACTGCAATGTGTTTTATTGTTCATTTACTATTCTCTCTGTCCTCTGTCTGTCTGTCTCTGTCTCTGTCTGTCTGTCTGTCTTCTGGCTGTCTCTGTCTGTCCGTAGAAAAATGCAGATTGAAAGTTTTGATAAACTGCAAAGTGTTTTTCATTTGTTCATTTACTATTCTCTCTGTCTCTCTCTGTTGTCTGTTCTGTCTGTCTCTCTCTTGTCTGCCTCTGTCTGTCTTTTGGGCTGTCTCTGTTGTCCATAGAAAAACGCAGATTGAAAGTTTTGATAAACTGCAAGGTGTTTTTATTTGTTCATTTACTATCTTCTGTCTCTCTCTGTCTGTCTCTCTGTCTGTCTCTGTCTGTCTCTGTCTGCCTCTGTCTGTCTGTCTGTCTTCTGGGCTGTCTCTGTCTGTCGTAGGAAAAATGCAGATTGAAAGTTTTGATAAACTGCAAGTGTTTTTCTTTGTTCATTTACTATTCTCTCTGTCTCTCTCTGTCTGTCTGTCTCTCTGTCTGTGTCTCTCTGTTTTGTCTGTCTTCTGGGCTGTCTCTGTCTGTCCGTAAGAAAAACGCAGATTGAAAGTTTTGATAAACTGCAAGGTGTTATTATTTGTTCATTTACTATTCTTTCTGTCTCTCTCTGTCTGTCTCTTCTATCTGTCTCTCTCTGTCTGTCTGTCTGTCTTCTGGTCTGTCTCTGTCTGTCCGTAGGAAAAATGCAGATTGAAAGTTTTGATAAACTGCAAAGTGTTATTATTTGTTCATTTACTATTCTTTCTGTCTCTGTCTGTCTCTCTGTCTGTCTCTCTGTCCTCTGTCTCTGTCTCTCTCTGTTTTCTGTCTCTGTCTCTGTCTCTCTCTCCCTATTGTTTGCTGATGACATGGTTTTGTTATCAGAAACTGCAGTTGGTTTACAGACACAAGTAAACAGTGTCTACAGAGCAGCTTGCAAGTTACAACTTAAAGTAAACATGGACAACAGTAATGTAATGGTCTTTAGGAAAGGTGGATGTTTAGCGAATACTGAAAAATGGTTCTCTAACAATACAAGGATGGCTGTTGTAAACTCATATCGGCATTTAGGAATATTGTTCTCAACAAGACTTAGTTTTGATTTTGCACGTCAAGATTTAGCAAGTAGAGCAAACGAGCTGCCTCATATTCTAACTAAATTGAATAAACTAAATAGTAATTCTTTGAAATTATTTTTGAAATTGTTTGGTACTCAAATTCAACCAATTTCATTGTGTGGTTCACAAATACGGGCTTCAGAGAAAGCGGCTTTGGTGATTGAAAGTGTTCAATTGTTTATGTTGAAAAAATATTTAGGGGTCAACATTAGAACACCAAACGATTTCATTTATGGTGAGTTGGCAAGATTTCCGTTAACTATAAACTCAAGCGTTTGTTGTATTCGATATTGCTAAAACTAAGGAGAATGAGTGAACAGAGATTGCCGTTTAAGGCATATAATATGCTATTAAATTCAGCCAACAGAGGAAAAAAGAAATTGGGCCTCAAAAGTCCGTGATATATTAAATATGTACAGTTTTTCATACGTCTGGGAAAATCAGGATGTGGGTTGTGTAAAGTCTTTAATGAAAACTTTCAAACAAAGATTAGTTGATTGTATATGGCAAAATTGGGATTATCATATCAATACTAGTGATGTTTTTACACAATAAAGTTTAAACAATCACATGGGTAGAAGCATACTTGTTGGGACTTTTAACAGATTTATTAGATAGTGTTCACAAGATTTAGGTTGGTATGCCTGATTTATCAGTGCATAGATTAAGATATAAAAGACGTGATAAAGAGGCATCGAAATGCCCATTACGTAACAGTGTTACTGAAAATGAAAATCACTTTATTTTGTTGTCCAGCCCTTGAGATCTGAGACGCTTGCTAATTCAGCCACAGTACTACTATAAACCAAGTGATTTCAGGTTGATAATAAATATGCTATGGCTTCAAAATGAGCGTACAATTAGATAGTTGGCAACATACGTCTATAAAGCTTTTGAAAAGAAGAGAGCTTGCCTGATCATAAAGTTACATTCTTGCATGTATGTCTGTTAAACCTATTTATGTGTTCCTATTTTATTATTGAAGTTTGATTGTGAGTCCTATATCGTAATTATTTCAAAATATTTGAAGTATGCATTATCCAAGAACGACCATGTATTATATTCTGTTTATCAATGTTATATAATGTGTTCACACCCCTTCAAATGGGGCTTTGGCCTTACTGAATAACATTTACCGATTCCGATTCCGATCTGATCTGATCCATTGCTATTCCGATTCTCTGTCTCTCCCTCTGTCTCTCTCTCTCTCTCCTCTCTCTCTCTCTCTTTCTCTCTGTCTGTCTCTCTCTCTCGCCAGTCTGACTTTCTGCATCCCCGTCCTCTCTCTGTCTATCTCTCTGTCTCTGCCTCTCTTGTTTTTCATTGGGTTTGAGTAGGGTTGGGGAGAGAGTGAGTTCTTTTCAGTCTTAATTAATCTCTCACGTTCTTGTTCTTCCGTTCTGCTGGAACGCACACACAGAATGAGAAGTACATGATCCCCACCTTCACAAAATCACAGAGGAGAGAGAGAGCGAGGGGGGTAGGGGAAGAGGGAGGGGGTACGTAATGACTGCTTTGCCATGTCTTGGCTGTTGGTACACTCATCCTCCACCCGCCATAACTGTAAGTTCACTGTCCTACTGCATGTCCAAACTCCTCCAGTTATTGATGGTGGGAAGAACGATAACTATGACTTGTCTTCAGCCCATGATCAGAGCTGTCATCATCATCAGAGTTCACTCACATCAGCCGACTGTTTGATGGCTGTACTGTAGTGTACTGATGATAGAGCTGATACTGTGATAGGTGTCTAAAGCGTAACGCTCTGTACACTGGTCTGTGCTTTACAGTACCGAGGATTGAGGCGATAGTTGTTCTCTTTCGAGTAAGATTGTGTACTGTACTGTACTGATGGTTGTACTGTACTGTGGTTGTACTGTATGATGGTTGTACTGTACTGATGTTGTAATGTACCGATGATAGAAGTCATCGTTCTGTATACTAGTGTGTCTGTTGTGTACTGTACTGTACTGATGTTGTACTGTACTGATTGGTATGTACTGTACTGATGTTGTACGGTACGATGATAGAGGGCATCGTTCTGTATACTAGTGGTGTACTGTTGTGTACTGTACTGTACTGATGGTTGTACTGTACTGATGGATTGTACTGTACTGATGGTTGTAATGTATCGATGATAGAGGTCATCGTTCTGTATACTAGTGGTGTACTGTTGTGTACTGTACTGTACTGATGGTTGTATGTACTTGTTATGTACTGATGATGTACGGACGAGTGAGTCGTTCTGTATACTAGTGGTGTACTGTTGTCTGTACTGTACTGAGGTGTACTGTAGATGGTTGTTACTGTACTGATGGTTGTAATGTATCGATGATAGAGGTCATCGTTCTGTATACTAGTGGTGTACTGTTGTGTACTGTACTGTACTGATGGTTGTAATGTACTGATGGTTGTACTGTACCGATCATAAAGATGATCGTTCTGTGCACTAGTGATGTACAATTATGCACTATACTTATGGCTGTGCCATCTCAGACAGACGGACAGACAGACGGACTGACAGAAATAAAGACTGACGGATGGACGGACAAACAGACGGACAGTGATGATAAGAAAAAACCTCAGCCAGCTAGCCAGACAGTCAGACAGATAGACAGGACGGACGGACGGACACACAAAAGAGAGACAGACGGTCGGACGGACGGACAGACAGGCAGAGTGATGGTAAAATGAACTTTCAGACAGATACACAGACAGAGAGACGGACGGACAGACAGGCAGACAGACGAACGGACGGATGGACAGACAGGCAGACGAACAGACAGACGGAGAGACAGACAGACGGACGGACAGACAGACGACAGACGGACGGACGGACAAAATGAAAATATATGCAGTCGCAGAAGACAGATGGACAAACAAGACAGACCGAGTGATAAAAGAAACATCTCTTAGACAGACAGACTGACTGACTGATAGACAGACTGACAGACAGGCAGACAGACAGACTAGACAGACAGGCAGACAGACGACTGACTGACAGACAGCAGACAGCAGACATATAGACAGACAGGCAGACAGACAGACTGACTGTCAGACAGGCAGGCGACAGACAGGACAGACAGGGCTGACTGACAGACAGACAGCAGACAGACTGACTAACAGGGCAGGCAGACAGACAGACAGGCAGACAGACGACTGACGACAGGCAGACAGACAGGCAGACAGACAGACTGACTGAAGGCAGACAGACAGACAGAACAGTGACAGCTACATACATACATACATACATACATACATACATACATACATACATACATACATACATACATACATACATCATACATACACACATACATACATACATACATACATACATACATACATACATACATACATACATGCATACATACATACATACATACATAATACATACATACATGTACATACATACATACATACAGTACATACAACTACATACATACATACATACATACATACATCATACATGCATACATACATACATACACATACATAGATACATACATACATACATACACAACATACGATACACATACATACATACATACATACATACATACATACATACATGCATACATACATACATCATACATACATAGATACATACATACATACATATACACAGACAGAACGAGTGACAGCTACATACATACATACATACATACATACATACATGCATACATACATACATACACATACATAGATACATACATACATACATATACACAGACAGAACGAGTGACAGCTACATACATACATACATACATACATACATACATGCATACATACATACATACACATATCACGAGGAAATACAAATCATATACAAACATGACATATACATAATATAAACACATTCTAGATCATACACTACATATCACAAACAGAATAACATATCAAACACATACATACATCAACAATAACAACTACATACATACTAATAACAACATACATTAAGACAACGAGCAACAACACAGACAAACATGACAACATATACATCATACATACATACACATAAATACAACATACATAAACAACAACAGACGTACAAACAACAACATACATACATACATACATACATAACATACACATACATATCATACACATACATACATACAACAAACAGTACTAATAATAACATACATTACACACATGCATAAACTACATACATACATACAATACATACATACACTACAGACAACAACATAGTACATACTACATACATAACAACAAAACATGCATACTACATACATACATACATATCAACAACATACAGCAACGAATGACACATACATAATACTATACATACATACATAATAACAACAAACATACAGTACATACTACATACATACATAAACATACATAAATTACATACATACACATACATAACATACATACATACATTACACATACAACATACATACATACATACATACATACATACATACATACATGCAACACATACATACACATACATAATACATAATACATAATATACAGCAACATACATACATACATACATACATACATACATACATATCATAATACATACATACACATACATAGTACATACATACATACTATACACAGACAAACGCATACTACTACATACATAAATACATACATACATACATACATCAACAACTACTACACATACATATACATACATACATACATATACACAGACAGAACATACATACATACATACAATACATCATACATACATACATACAATACATACATACATACACATACATAATACATACATACATACATATCACAACAGAACGATGACAGTACATACATACAATACATACAACATACAGCATACATACATACTACATACATAGATACATACATACATACATATACAAGACAACAGTACACTACATATACAATACATACATACATAACACAACATACATACATACCATACATAGATACATACATACATACATATACACAGACAAACGATACAGCTACATACATACATACATACAACATACATACATGCATACATACACATACACATACATAGATACATACATACATACATATACACAACAAACAGTAGACATACTACATACATACAACATACATACATCATACATATACATACAATACATTACATACATACATACATATACAAACGAACATGACACTAATACATACAACATACATACATCATACAGCAACAACATACAACTACATATACATACATACATACATTACAACAGAAATACATACATACATACATACATACATACATACATACATACTACATACTACACACAAGACATACAACTACATAACACAACAAACATACATACTACATACATACATCATAATACTACATACAATCCCATACATACATCAATACATACATACATACATATACCAACAGACAGAGTGACAGCTACATATTACATACATATACATACAACATCATACATCAATACATACAATACATAATACATACATACATACATATACACAGACAGACGAGTGAACTAATACATACATACATAACATCATACATACATACATACATACTAACATAGATACATACATACATACATATACACAACAAACGAGTGACAGTACATACATACATACATACATACATACATACATGCATACATACATACATACACATACATAGATACATACATACATACATATACACAGACAGAACGAGTGACAGCTACATACATACATACATACATACATACATACATGCATACATACATACATACACATACATAGATACATACATACATACATATACACAGACAGAACGAGTGACAGCTACATACATACATACATACATACATACATACATGCATACATACATACATACACATACATAGATACATACATACATACATATACACAGACAGAACGAGTGACAGCTACATACATACATACATACATACATACATACATGCATACATACATACATACACATACATAGATACATACATACATACATATACACAGACAGAACGAGTGACAGTCTACATACATACATACATACATACATACATACATGCATACATACATTACATACACATACATAGATACATACATACATACATATACAAGACAAAACGATAGACAGACTCTAAACATACAAACATACATAAACATACATACATAACATGCATACATACATACATACACATACATAGATACATACATACATACATATACACAGACAGAACGAGTGACAGCTACATACATACATACATACAGACAACAATACAGACAGACAGACATACGTACACAGTCAGAATGAGCGACAAATACGTACATACATACATACACACATACATACATACATTCATACATACATATACATACATACATACATACATACATACATACATACATTCATATATACATACATACATGCATGCTTGCATGCATACATGCATACATACATACATACATACATGCATACATGCATACATACATACATACAGACAGACAGACAGACAGACAGACAGAGATACACACACATACACACAGAGGCAACAGCACATGCACCGTATATCTCTAGCATTTGACTAATGTGGAATAGTTTTAAAAATCGTCAGTTTTATGTTTGAAGGTACTTGCAGTTTTTAATGATCTTTCAAGAGAGAGAGAGACAGAGAAAGAGAGACAGACAGACAGAGAGAGAGAGAGAGAGAGACAGACAGAGTGAGAGAGACAGAGTGAGAGAGAGTGTGTGTGTGTTTGTGTGTGTGTGTGTGAGACAGAGAGAGAGTGAGTGAGTGAGTGAGTGAGACAGAGAGAGAGAGAGAGTGAGTTAGTGAGAGTGAGAGAGAGAGAGTTAGTGAGTGAGAGAGAGAGTGAGTAAGTGAGAGAGAGAGAGAGAAAGTGAGTGAGTGAGAGAGAGTGAGTGAGTGAGACAGAGAGAGAGAGAGTGAGTTAGCGAGAGAGAGAGAGTCAGTGAGTGAGAGAGAGAGTGAGTGAGAGAGAGAGTGAGTGAGAGAGAGTGAGTGAGTGAGTGGAGTGAGACAGAGAGAGAGAGTGAGTGAGTGAGAGAGTTAGTGAGAGTGAGAGAGAGAGTGAGTGAGTGAGTGAGTGAGACAGAGAGAGAGAGTGAGTTAGTGAGAGAGTTAGTGAGAGTGAGAGAGAGAGAGAGAGAACTAAAAAAGAAAGCCAACAAAGCGTTATCCAGGACAGTGATATCAAAAAGAGCAATGTGTGATTGTTGGTTACAACAGACAGTGGTGATGCACGATGACTGTTGGTTGTCTAAGGACTGTGGCCTGTCAGTCAGTTGTTGACAACACACGGGTCCTGGGTTCCATTCTCACACAGGCCACTGCTGCGGTTTTGTTTTTGTTCGTTTTTTGTTTTTTGTTTGTTTTTGTTAGTTTTTTGTTTTTTGTTTGTTTTTGTTAGTTTTTTCCTTTCCATCACATAGGATTTTGGGCATGCTTAAGGAGTCAGCCAGACTGCAGATGGGAAATTGTTGGGTTGCCTGTGTAATTGTCCGACTGTAGTGAGTCTTGAACAAAGAGACTGGGTACAGTGCCTGTGAACAAAGAGACTGGGTACAGTGCCTGTGTAATTGTCCGACTGTAGTGAATGTTGAACAAAGAGACTGGGTACAGTGCCTGTGGAATTGTCCGATTGTAGTGAATGTTGAACAAAGAGACTGGGTATAGTGCCTGTGTAATTGTCCGATTGTAGTGAATGTTGAACAAAGAGACTGGGTATAGTGCCTGTGTAATTGTCCGATTGTAGTGAATGTTGAACAAAGAGACTGGGTACAGTGCCTGTGTAATTGTCCGATTGTAGTGAATGTTGAACAAAGAGACTGAGTACAGTGCCTGTGTAATTGTCCGATTGTAGTGAATGTTGAACAAAGAGACTGGGTACAGTGCCTGTGTAATTGTCCGATTGTAGTGAATGTTGAACAAAGAGACTGGGTACAGTGCCTGTGTAATTGTCCGATTGTAGTGAATGTTGAACAAAGAGACTGAGTACTGTGCCTGTGTAATTGTCCGATTGTAGTGAATGTTGAACAAAGAGACTGGGTACAGTGCCTGTGGAATTGTCCGATTGTTGTGAGTCTTGAGCAAAGTTCAAACTCATGGTGGGGTAGACAAACAGAACAGGGGATGGGTATGGGTGTGTGGGAGACAGGCAGCTACAGACAAGACACAAAGAGGGACAGTCAGGGCATAGACATAGACACAGACATAGACACAGACATAGACACAGACATAGACACAGACATAGACACAGACATAGACATAGACACAGGGAGACAGGCAGCTACAGACAAGACACAAAGAGGTACAGTCAGGGAATAGACACAGACATAGACACAGACATAGACATAGACACAGGGAGACAGGCAGCTACAGACAAGACACAAAGAGGGACAGTCAGGGAATAGACACAGACATAGACACAGACATAGACATAGACACAGGGAGACAGGCAGCTACAGACAAGACACAAAGAGGTACAGTCAGGGAATAGACACAGACATAGACACAGACATAGACATAGACACAGGGAGACAGGCAGCTACAGACAAGACACAAAGAGGTACAGTCAGGGAATAGACACAGACATAGACACAGACATAGACACAGACATAGACACAGACATAGACATAGACATAGACACAGACACAGACATAGACACAGACATAGACATAGACACAGACACAGACATAGACACAGACATAGACACAGACACAGACATAGACACAGACATAGACATAGACATAGACATAGACACAGACACAGACATAGACACAGACATAGACATAGACACAGACACAGACATAGACACAGACATAGACATAGACACAGGGAGACAGGCAGCTACAGACAAGACACAAAGAGCAACAGTCAGGGAATAGACACAGACATAGACACAGACATAGACACAGACACAGACATAGACACAGACATAGACATAGACACAGGGAGACAGGCAGCTACAGACAAGACACAAAGAGCAACAGTCAGGGAATAGACACAGACATAGACACAGACATAGACACAGACATAGACACAGACATAGACATAGACACAGGGAGACAGGCAGCTACAGACAAGACACAAAGAGCAACAGTCAGGGAATAGACATAGACACAGACACAGACATAGACACAGACACAGACACAGACATAGACATAGACACAGACACAGACATAGACATAGACACAGACATAGACATAGACACAGACATAGACACAGACACAGACATAGACATAGACACAGACACAGACATAGACACAGACACAGACATAGACACAGGGAGACAGGCAGCTACAGACAAGACACAAAGAGGGACAGTCAGGGAATAGACACAGACACAGACATAGACATAAACATAGACACTGACATAGACACAGACATAGACACAGACATAGACACAGACATAGACACAGACATAGACACAGACATAGACACAGACATAGACACAGACATAGACACAGACGTAGACACAGACATAGACACAGACATAGACATAGACACAGGGAGACAGGCAGCTACAGACAAGACACAAAGAGGGACAGTCAGGGAATAGACATAGACACTGACATAGATAGACACAGACACATGGACACAGACATAGACATAGACACAGACATAGACACAGACATAGACACAGACACATGGACACAGACATAGACATAGACACAGACACAGACACAGACATAGACACAGGGAGACAGGCAGATAGCTCTGTCACACACTGTCAGCTGATGACCTCACTGTGCCTTAGGGCGTGCCATGGCCGGTGACCCAGGAGGACATGGAAAACCTCCAGCAACCGTCCACAAACCCGGCTGTAGAAGTCCCTTACATGACAAAGATACAGAGTTAATAACCTTGCTGTGTGTCAGTCAACTAGTTGTGTTCAGGTTTCTGGCAAACTTCTGTTATTTAACGAAAAACAAAACACAAACAACAACAACAAGAAAGTAGAAGGCACTAAACAAATAGCATGAGACTTTTGTGATACCCAAAACCCCTGCCCTACCCCTTACAACAAAACGACCTGCCCATTGTTGAAACAGAAGACGAAAGGGACTGGAGAGAAAAGCCCCCATGTGAGTCAGTGATATGGATACAAGAAAAGAAACTATGGCCATATGAATACAGTTGGGTTTTTTTAAGCAACAGTCTTTAAGTATGTCCCAAAGACAAATAATTCATTATTTCTGCATAGACTTGTGAACATAACATGCCTCAGTTTCAGTTTCTCAAGACGACGTCTCCGCGCTCGGAACGAATTCCATATGCACTAACGTTATAGATGCCATGTGTTTAGTGATCATGGCACAAACCTTAAGCCTGCACATAAACCCTTGAGCAGGCCAGTTCCTGAAAAAATTCTCTCAACATTATCATCAGGCACAAAAGGCTTTTACCCTACAAAACCAATAGCAACCGCTTCTAAGGCTGTCATAGAGAACAAGTTGAACCAGATGCCACACTGTGTTAGTGTTTATACAAGTTTACCCAGATGCCACTATGTGTTAGTGTTTATACAAGTTGAACCAGATACCAGTCTGTGTTAGTGTTTATACAAATTGAACCAGATACCAGTCTGTGTTAGTGTTTATACAAGTTCAGCCAGATGCCAATCTGTGTCAGTGTTTATACAAGTTGAACCAGATGCCAATCTGTGTTAGTGTTTATACAAGTTGAACCAGATGCCAATCTGTGTCAGTGTTTATACAAGTTGAACCAGATGCCAATCTGTGTTAGTGTTTATACAAGTTGAACCAGATGCCAATCTGTGTTAGTGTTTATACAAGTTCAGCCAGATGCCAGTCTGTGTTAGTGTTTATACAAGTTGAACCAGATACCACTATGTGTTAGTGTTTATACAAGTTGAACCAGATGCCAATCTGTGTTAGTGTTTATACAAGTTGAACCAGATACCAGTCTGTGTTAGTGTTTATACAAGTTGAACCAGATACCACACTGTGTTAGTGTTTATACAAGTTGAACCAGATGCCAATCTGTGTTAGTGTTTATACAAGTTGAACCAGATACCACACTGTGTTAGTGTTTATACAAGTTGAACCAGATGCCACTATGTGTTAGTGTTTATACAAGTTGAACCAGATACCAGTCTGTGTTAGTGTTTATACAAGTTGAACCAGATACCAGTCTGTGTTAGTGTTTATACAAGTTGAACCAGATACCAGTCTGTGTTAGTGTTTATACAAGTTGAACCAGATACCACACTGTGTCAGTGTTTATATACAAGTTGAACCAGATACCACTATGTGTTAGTGTTTATACAAGTTGAACCAGATGCCAATCTGTGTTAGTGTTTATACAAGTTGAACCAGATACCACTATGTGTTAGTGTTTATACAAGTTGAACCAGATGCCACTATGTGTTAGTGTTTATACAAGTTGAACCAGATGCCAATCTGTGTTAGTGTTTATACAAGTTGAACCAGATACCAGTCTGTGTTAGTGTTTATACAAGTTGAACCAGATGCCAATCTGTGTTAGTGTTTATACAAGTTGAACCAGATACCACTATGTGTTAGTGTTTATACAAGTTCAGCCAGATGCCAGTCTGTGTTAGTGTTTATACAAGTTGAACCAGATACCACTATGTGTTAGTGTTTATACAAGTTGAACCAGATGCCAATCTGTGTTAGTGTTTATACAAGTTGAACCAGATACCAGTCTGTGTTAGTGTTTATACAAGTTGAACCAGATACCACACTGTGTTAGTGTTTATACAAGTTGAACCAGATGCCAATCTGTGTTAGTGTTTATACAAGTTGAACCAGATACCACACTGTGTTAGTGTTTATACAAGTTGAACCAGATGCCACTATGTGTTAGTGTTTATACAAGTTGAACCAGATACCAGTCTGTGTTAGTGTTTATACAAGTTGAACCAGATACCAGTCTGTGTTAGTGTTTATACAAGTTGAACCAGATACCAGTCTGTGTTAGTGTTTATACAAGTTGAACCAGATACCACACTGTGTCAGTGTTTATACAAGTTGAACCAGATACCACTATGTGTTAGTGTTTATACAAGTTGAACCAGATGCCAATCTGTGTTAGTGTTTATACAAGTTGAACCAGATACCACTATGTGTTAGTGTTTATACAAGTTGAACCAGATGCCACTATGTGTTAGTGTTTATACAAGTTGAACCAGATGCCAATCTGTGTTAGTGTTTATACAAGTTGAACCAGATACCAGTCTGTGTTAGTGTTTATACAAGTTGAACCAGATGCCAATCTGTGTTAGTGTTTATACAAGTTGAACCAGATACCACATGATGTGTTAGTGTTTATACAAGTTGAACCAGATGCCACTATGTGTTAGTGTTTATACAAGTTGAACCAGATACCACTATGTGTTAGTGTTTATACAAGTTGAACCAGATGCCAATCTGTGTTAGTGTTTATACAAGTTGAACCAGATGCCACTATGTGTTAGTGTTTATACAAGTTGAACCAGATGCCAATCTGTGTTAGTGTTTATACAAGTTGAACCAGATGCCAATCTGTGTTAGTGTTTATACAAGTTGAACCAGATGCCACTATGTGTTAGTGTTTATACAAGTTGAACCAGATGCCACTATGTGTTAGTGTTTATACAAGTTGAACCAGATGCCAATCTGTGTTAGTGTTTATACAAGTTGAACCAGATGCCAATCTGTGTTAGTGTTTATACAAGTTGAACCAGATGCCACTATGTGTTAGTGTTTATACAAGTTGAACCAGATGCCAATCTGTGTTAGTGTTTATACAAGTTGAACCAGATGCCAATCTGTGTTAGTGTTTTATACAAGTTGAACCAGATGCCAATCTGTGTTAGTGTTTATACAAGTTGAACCAGATGCCAGTCTGTGTTAGTGTTTATGTCTATGTCAGGGGTAAAGAAAATCAGGGACCATTGATCAGAGCATCTGGACAAAGGAAACAGCCCTCAGACAGAGTGATGCAGGGCGTTGATGAGGCAAAGGACAGTGTATGGCGAACTCTTTGTGTTCAAATGGGGCAACTGACTTTTGGTGGTAAAATCTATACTGTTTATAAATTCATCAATTGTAATTAAGAATGATGGTGATGATTGATAATAGTGACGATAATGGTGATAGATAATGGATTCTTTGAAGACGAGAAATCCCGGATTCAAACCACGGCTTGTTCAGATAATTGTTTCCCCTCCTCCACGCCGAAGCAGTGGCCTGGGTGCTAGTCTTTTGAAATTGACAGTAATTAAGATCAGTATGCATTGGTCGTTCAGCACACTTATAAGAACACAATGAATTAGAGGTGTTTTGTTCCTGCATTAAGTCATTTATCATTTATTTGTGGGGAAAGGGAAAGGAAAATCAAGTAAGGATGGCCGTGTTTTTGCTCCTACTTTTTTGTTCTTGTATTTATTCATTTATCCATTTGTTGGAGGATAGGCAGACCAAGTAAGGATTCATTTGCATGCAGTCTTAAAGTTCTGAGGAAGCATTGCTTGCCAAGAACAAACTTCCTCTCTCAGTCCGTCAGCAACCTACTTTTGTCTCCTTCAAGTCCGCTCTCAAAACTCACCTTTTCTCCTCTGCATAAAATCCTGACCTCACTCAACCCCCTCTGCAGCCTGTCTCCACTCGGAGGGGAATCACATTGTAATATATAATTGTATATAATGTGCTGTCTATAATTTTCCATTGCTTTTATTCTTTCTTCCCATTTATAGCCATGCGTGTGTGTGTGTGTGTGTGTGTGTGTGTGTGTGTGTGTGTGTGTGTGTGCGTGCGTGGTGTGTGTGTGCGTGCGTGTGTGTGTGTGCGTGCGTGTGTGTGTGTGCGTGCGTGGGGTTGTGTGTTTCAGCGCTTAGATTTGATTTTATCAAGATTTTGCGCTATATAAATATTGTAATTATTATTATTATTATTAAGTATAGCGTGTCTACCTATCAAATGCCAGCTTCGTTGGACAGAACACTTTGTCTGTATGGAAAACAACCACAAAAGATGTTTGTGTACCAAGAGCTGAAGAAAGGACACCGTGACCAGGGAAGACCACTAAAGTGATGTAAAGATACTTTGAAGACCCAACAGCTGTGGTATCAACACCACCAACAGGGAAGACATTGCCTGCAACAGTAAACTGGTGACAGCAGTGCACACAGGGCACAATCACATGTGAACAGCACACAACAGCTGGTGACAGCAGTGCACACAGGGTACAATCACATGTGAACAACACACAACAGCTGGTGACAGCAGTGCACACAGGGCACAGTCACATGTGTACAGCACACAACAGCTGGTGACAGCAGTGCACACAGAGCACAGTCACATGTGTACAGCACACAACAGCTGGTGTCAGCAGTGCACACAGGGCACAGTCACATGTGAACAACACACAACAGCTGGTAACAGCAGTGCACACAGGGCACAGTCACATGTGTACAGCACACAACAGCTCTTGACAGCAGTGCACACAGGGCACAATCACATGTGTACAGCACACAACAGCTGGTGACAGCAGTGCACACAGGGCACAGTCATGTGTGTACAGCACACAACAGCTGGTGACAGCAGTGCACACAGGGCACAATCACATCTGAACAACACACAACAGCTGGTGACAGCAGTGCACACAGGGCACAATCACATCTGAACAACACACAACAGCTGGTGACAGCAGTGCACACAGGGCACAGTCACATGTGAACAGCACACAACAGCTGGTGCCAGCAGTGCACACAGAGCACAGTCACATGTGTACAGCACACAACAGCTGGTGACAGCAGTGCACACAGAGCACAGTCACATCTGAACAACACACAACAGCTGGTGACAGCAGTGCACACAGAGCACAATCACATCTGAACAACACACAACAGCTGGTGACAGCAGTGCACACAGAGCACAATCACATCTGAACAACACACAACAGCTGGTGACAGCAGTGCACACAGAGCACAGTCACATGTGAACAGCACACAACAGCTGGTAACAGCAGTGCACACAGGGCACAGTCACATGTGAACAGCACACAACAGCTGGTGACAGCAGTGCACACAGGGCACAGTCACATGTGAACAACACACAACAGCTGGTGACAGCAGTGCACACAGGGCACAATCACATCTGAACAACACACAACAGCTGGTGACAGCAGTGCACACAGAGCACAGTCACATCTGAACAACACACAACAGCTGGTGACAGCAGTGCACACAGGGCACAATCACATCTGAACAACACACAACAGCTGGTGACAGCAGTGCACACAGGGCACAATCACATCTGAACAACACACAACAGCTGGTGACAGCAGTGCACACAGGGCACAATCACATCTGAACTACACACAACAGCTGGTGACAGCAGTGCACACAGGGCACAGTCACATGTGAACAGCACACAACAGCTGGTGACAGCAGTGCACACAGGGCACAATCACATGTGTACAGCACACAACAGCTGGTGACAGCAGTGCACAATCACATCTGAACAACACACAACAGCTGCTATTCAGAAGAACAGTGACCGGCACAAGCAGGACCCAGGACCTTTCCCATGTAGTGCCTGCTGTAGAACATGTGTCCCCAGGATCGGTCTGATATTCCACATGGAGACCCGCATCAGGCGATAAAAACCAGGATGTCTGCTGTCCCACACTGACACCCACACAAGGCGATCAAATCCAGAATGCCTACCATCCCACAGGAAGACCCATACCAGGGGATAAAGACCAGGATGCCTACTCTGACACATGGAAACCCACACCAGACGATAAAGGACCAGGATGCCTATTCTCACACATGGAAACCCACACCAGGCGATAAAGTACCAGGATGCCTACTCTGACACATGGAAATCCACACCAGCTAAATAAAGGACCAGTATGCCTACTCTGACACATGGAAATCCACACCAGGTGATAAAGGACCAAGATGCCTACTCTGACACATGGAAACCCACCAAGTGATAAAGGATCAGTGTGCCTACTCTGACACATGGAAACCCCCACCAGGTGATAAAGGACCAGTGTGCCTACTCTGACACATGGAAACCCACACCAGGTGATAAAGGACCAGTGTGCCTACTCTGACACATGGAAACCCACCAGGTGATAAAGGATCAGTGTGCCTACTCTGACACATGGAAACCCACACCAGGTAATAAAGGACCAGGATGCCTACTCTGACACATGGAAACCCACCATGCGATAAAGGACCAGTATGCCTACCCATACCAGAGGATAAACACCAGGATGCCTACTCTGACACATGGAAACCCACACCAGGCGATAAAGGACCAGGATGCCTACTCTGACACATGGGAACCCACACCAGGCGATAAAGGACCAAGATGCCTACTCTGACACATGGAAACCCACCAGGCGATAAAGGACCAGGATGCCTACTCCGACGCATGGAAACCCACACCATGCGATAAAGGACCAGGATGCCCACTCAACCAAGCCATCAGATCAAAAGATCCTAGGAGTAAGTCATGCTAGCAGTTGGTTTATGGAAATATGAAAATACCCAGCATGCCCCACCAAAGATGCAGGCTGTACAACAACATAGTGGACTGTGACAGCTTGAGTTCTCCGTGTTCCACTGAAAAGTTTGATCATGTGTAACACGCAGTGAGTCCAGTTGTGTTTGGAGTACAGCGATGTACAACAACAACTTAGGATTTATGACAGTGATATTGATGACTTCATCATCTATTGTCATTGTACATGTATTTTCAAGGACTATCTCCGAGAAACATCGACTCACTGCTAAAGCCTCCGAGAAATATCCACTTCCTCCTGAAACCTCCGAGAAACATCTACTCTCTTTGGAAGCCTCCGACAAACATCGACTCTCTTTGGAAGCCTCCGAGAAACATCGACTCTCTTTGGAAGCCTCCGAGAAACATCGACTATCTTGAAGCCTCCGAGAAACATTGACTCTCTTTGGAAGCCTCTGAGAAACATCGACTCCCTTTGGAAGCCTCCAAGAAACATCGACTCTCTTTGGAAGCCTCTGAGAAACATCGACTCTCTTTGGAAGCCTTTGAGAAACATCGACTCCCTTTGGAAGCCTCCAAGAAACATCGACTCTCTTTGGAAACTACCGAGAAACATCGACTCTCTTTGGAAGCCTTTGAGAAACATCTACTCTCTTTGGAAGCCACTGAGAAACATCGACTCTCTTTGGAAGTCTTTGAGAAACATCGACTCCCTTTGGAAGCCTCCGAGAAACATCAACTCTCTTTGGAAGCCACCGAGAAACATCGACTCTCTTTGGAAGCCTCCAAGAAACATCGACTCTCTTTGGAAGCCTCCGAGAAACATCGACTCTCTTTGGAAGCCTTTGAGAAACATCGACTCCCTTTGGAAGCCTCCAAGAAACATCGACTCTCTTTGGAAACTACCGAGAAACATCGACTCTCTTTGGAAGCCTTTGAGAAACATCTACTCTCTTTGGAAGCCTCCGAGAAACATCGACTCTCTTTGGAAGCCTTTGAGAAACATCGACTCCCTTTGGAAGCCACCGAGAAACATCGACTCTCTTTGGAAGTCTTTGAGAAACATCGACTCTCTTTGGAAGCCTTTGAGAAACATCGACTCTCTTTGGAAGCCACCGAGAAACATCGACTCTCTTTGGAAGTCTTTGAGAAACATCGACTCCCTTTGGAAGCCTCCGAGAAACATCAACTCTCTTTGGAAGCCACCGAGAAACATCGACTCTCTTTGGAAGCCTCCAAGAAACATCGACTCTCTTTGGAAGCCTCCGAGAAACATCGACTCTCTTGAAGCCTCCAAGAAACATCGACTCTCTTTGGAAGCCTCCGAGAAACATCGACTCTCTTTGGAAGCCTCCGAGAAACATCGACTCTCTTTGGAAGCCTCCGAGAAACATCGACTCTCTTTGGAAGCCTTTGAGAAACATTGACTCTCTTTGGAAGCCTTCGAGAAATCTCGACTGTCTTTTGAAGCGTCCAGGGGACCATAGACGTGGCTGTGTCAGTGGGGCGTTGGTGTACACAGTACACAGTAGGTAGTGGTAGGCGAATGGTGTACACAGTACACAGTAGGTAGTGGTAGGCGAATGGTGTACACAGTACACAGTAGGTAGTGGTAGGCGAATGGTGTACACAGTACACAGTAGGTAGTGGTAGGCGAATGGTGTACACAGTACACAGTAGGTAGTGGTAGGCGAATGGTGTACACAGTAGTATGGTAGCGAATGTGTACACAGTAGTATGGTAGGCGAATGGTGTACACAGTACACAGTAGGTAGTGTAGGCGAATGGTGTACACAGTACACAGTAGGTAGTGGTAGGCGAATGGTGTACACAGTAGGTAGTGGTAGGCGAATGGTGTACACAGTACACAGTAGGTAGTGGTGGGCGAATGGTGTACACAGTACACAGTGGGTAG
>JAPXFY010000031.1:48937506-48940006 GCA_030674185.1 Monoplex corrugatus | reverse complement strand
GGCGCTGTCTTGTCTTGTTGTATTAAATACGCGTTCATATTCTTCTTTCGTGTTTTTTTTCTGGTTCCTGTTTGCTTGAACGCGGGCAGTCACACTTGTTTTGGATTTCGATGTAAATAGTTTTAGGGGGTTTCTTTAGTTTGTTTTGTTTTTGTTTGTTTTGTTTTGTTTTTGTTTTTTGTCTCAATGCAAGTAGTTTTAGTTCTTTTAGTTTTCTTTTTTTTTCTGTTCTATTATTTTAATACAAATAGATTAGCCACGGCAGATATGTAAATTGGCGTTTGTGGTAAATATGTACCCCGTTTGGATAGTTTCATTTCGTTTAATTAAATTTCTTTATATTTTTAAAGAATTTATTTATTTCCTTCTTTCGCTCTCTTAATCTCTTTCTTTCTTCTGTTTTTTTTCTATCTTTCTTTCTTCTTTCTTTCTTTCTTTCTTTTTCTTTCTTTCTTTCTTTTCTTTCTTTTCTTTCTTTCTTTCCCATCCTGATGTTCGCACGAGCGCGCGCACACACACACACACACACGCGCGCACGCTGACAGTGGTGTTAATATGGGGTGGTAGTGGTGGTGGTGTGATGGTGATGATGATGACGACGACGACGATGATTATAATGATAGTATAATAAATGATAATGACAACAACAACAAAAACAATAATAATGATAATAATAATACATGTAATATGACACGATGTTAATAATATGATAATGATAGTGAGCCCTCCTGAATACTGCTCAGGACGACACCACAACAACCTACCCCACCCAAACATACTATACCACCTACACACACAATACCACACACACACCACAACAACACCACTACCACCACCACACACCACCACTACTACCACTACAATCACCACCACACACATCACCACCACACACTACACACACACCACACCACCAATACCATCACCACCACCACTACTACCACCACCATACACCACTACCACCATACACCACCATACACCACTACCACCTCAACACCACACCACTACACCATACCACCACACCACCACCACCACACTACCACACCACATCACCACCACACCATCACACACACCACCACTACCACCACATCACCACCACACCACCACACTACATCACCACCACCACACTACCATCCACTACACCACCACCATACACCACACCACTACCATCAACCACCACCACACCACATCAACCACCACTACCATCACCACTACCACCACCACTACCATCACCACATCACCACCACCCATATCACCACCACCACACCTACCATCACCACTACACACACCACACCACATCACCACCACCACTACCATCACCACTACACCAACCACCACCTACCATCACCACCACACCAACCACCACCACCACTACCATCACCACTATCACCACCACCACTACCATCACCACCACCACCACCTACCATCACCACCACCACCACTACATCACCACTATCACCACCACCACTACCATCACCACCACTACCATCACCACCACCACCACTACCATCACCACTATCACCACCACCACACCATCACCACACACACCACCACACCACACTACCACCACCACCACACCACTACCATCACCACCACTACCACCACCACTACCACCAACCACCACCACCACACTACCATCACCACCACTACCATCACCACCACACCACTCACCACCACCTACCATCACCACCACTACCCACCACCACCACCACCACCACACACCACCACTACACACCACCACCACCACACCATCACCACTATCACCACCACCCACTACCATCACCTACCACCACCTCACCACCACCACCACTACCATCACCACCACAACCCCTCACCATCACCCCCACAACCACCACCACTACCACCCACCACCCCCACCACCACACCACACCACACACCACACCACTAACCACCACCACTACCATCACACTCACCACCTACCATCACCACCACTACCACATCTCACCCCATCACCTCTACACCCACACACTGCACACCACACTACTACCACCACACTAACATCCTACCTCAACCATATCACCCCCATACCTGACTCCACAGACTATCCCACTCCCTACACACCGTACTCACCACGTCTCTGCATAATCACCTATCATTTGATGTCTCATAGGTCTTGCAATTAATTGTTTAATTATGTATTTTTCCACCATTTATAGCCGTGTGTGTGTGTGTGTGTGTGTGTGGTGGTGTGTGTGCGTGCGTGCGTGCGTGTGTGTGTATGTTTCAGCGCTTAGATTTGATTTTATCAAGATTTTGCGCTATATAAATATTTAATTATTATTACTACCACCACCACTACCATCACCACCACCACCCACTACCACCACCACCACCTCCACCACCACCACCACATCACCACCACCACACACCATCACACCACCACCACCACTAACATCACACACCACCACCACCAAACAACAACAACAACAAAAGTGGCATACTTCGGGAATTAAAAAAACAAAACGCCGTCTTAGTCGTAGAT
>JAPXFY010000031.1:48930006-48935006 GCA_030674185.1 Monoplex corrugatus | reverse complement strand
GGTGAGGGAGTCAAAAGGTTAAAGTCGACAATTTTGACCCTAGATCTGAACAAGACTTAACGAACGAAAAATTCGGTACAGGAGAGAGAGAGAGAGAGAGAGAGAGAGAGAGAGAGAGAGAGAGAGAGAGAGAGAGAGAGAGAGAGTTCATTGTGAAGGCCACCGACCCATACACAAACGAAGGATTGGGGGGAGGAGATTACATTGTTAACATACATCTTGCATGACAGACAGACAGACAGACAGACAGAGAGGACTAAACAGATAGGCATATAAAGAATAAAGAAACTAAAATGAAAGAAAAGGAAAGAAAGAAAACTACAGAAAAACGAAGAGGGAGAGAGAGAGAGAGACAGACAGACAGAGAGTTAAACAGATAGGCATAGAAAAAAAAAAACTAAAATGAAAGAAAAAGAAAGAAAGAAAAATACAGAAAAACGAAGGAAGAGACAGACAGACAGACAGACGGACAGACAGACGGACAGACAGACAGACAGACAAAGAGATAGACACAGAGAGAGCTAAACAGATAGGCATATAAAAAAAAGTAAAGAAACTAAAAAGAAAGAAAGAAAAATACCGAAAAACGAAGAGAGACAGAAGAAAGACAGACAGAGACAGACAGAGACAGACAGAAAGACAGACAGAGACAGACAGACAGACAGACGGAGAGACAAAGAGATAGAGAGAGAGCTAAACATATAGGCATATTAAAAAAGTAAAGAAACTAAAATGAAAGAAAAAGAAAGAAAAATACAGGGAAACGAAGAGACAGACAGACAGAAAGACAGACAGAGACAGATAGTAAGAGAGAGAGCTAAACAGATAACCATATCATAGGAATATTAAAAAAGTCAGGAAACTAAAATGAAAGAGAAAGAAAGAAAGAAAAATACAGAAAAACGAAGAAAGGGAGATATATATATATATATATATATATAGATAGAGACAGAGAAAGAGTGTTTTTGTAACAGATAGGCACATTATAAAAGTAAAGAAAATAAAATGAAACAAAAACGAAGAGACAGAAAGAGAAAGAGAGGGAGGGGATGGAGAGAGAGAGAGACAGACAGAGAGACAGAGAACGCTGAGCACATTGAAAAAAAAGTAAAGAAGCTGAAATGAAAGAAAAAGGAAGCAAGCAAGCAAAAGAATACAGAAAAATAACATACAGCAAAAAAGAAAGGTGAGGGACGTGGGTGGTGGTGTGGGTGGTGGTGGTGTGTGGGTGGTGGTGGTGTGGGTGGTGGTGGTGGCGAACATGACAATGAAGAAAGAACAGCACAAGTCCACAAGAACCTGACTGTTCACCACAAAAACACCAGCAGTGAGAAAATAGGACGGACAGAGACCCTTCAAATGTGTGACAATCAGCACAGAGGACATCATGCCACACCACACACACACCACACACACACACACACACACACACACACACACACACACACACACACACACACACACACACACACACTCGTTCAAAGAGTCACCCATACACATATTCAAACACACACACACGCACACACACACACACACGCGCGCGCGCGTACGCGTACACCACAAGCGCGTGCTAACACACATACACACATACACTCTCTCACACACACATACACACGCACACGGACACATATTCACGCATACGTACACTCACGCACACACAACACACACACATACACACACGCACACGCATAGTCACACACACATACACATACACTCACTCACGCGCGCACACACACACACACACACACACACACAAACATACAGTATTACACACACACGCGCATATCCATACTTTCTCTTTCTCCTTTCTCTTTCCTTCCCGCGAATACTCTTTCCGCTACACACACACACACACACACACACACACACACACACACACACACACACACACACACACACACACACAACACACACACACACACACAGACAGACACACACACACACACACACACACAGACAGACTAACACACACACACACACACACACACACATACACACACACACTTTCAGACAACTTACCTGACCAGCCCACTGTCCACATGTGTGGACACTGACTATCTCAGTAGCACACACACGGCTAGAGTGCATATGGAATTGTCCGAATACAGAGCTAGAGATCCCTCATGCACAACATCCACACTTCAAACTCCAAGTGCACAGCGTTGTGCCTGACAAAAATATTGGCTTTGGTTCTCCAGGTTGTTGGACAACACACGCATTTCAAACTCCAAGTGCACAGCGTTGTGCTTGACAAAAATATTGGCTTTGAGGTTCTTCCAACAAGTTCTTTGTCATGCCCAAGGCTTTTGAACTCCAGATCAAGGACTTCATCAGAGGGTTAGTGGCAGTTGTAGGCAGAGCGCATGAATTATGGATTTGACAGAGTGCAGCCAGAACGTTTTCCAAGTCTAAAGAGAATACGCGGAGCAGGTCTGAGCATACACGCGCCATGCATGTGTCAATACAATCAGTGTTCAAGTTAAATGTAGTCAGTTGGCAGGGATGAGGCTTGAAGTGTTTGCTGACCTCTCATTATTTTTTCATCTCTGGGCGTTTTTTTTTCCCTAAAGCTTTCCGGAATGTCAGCGATACGTTACTGAACAGTCTGTATATTCCGTCTTCTGTGGGCTTGCTTGCTTGGTCCAAAACAAGTGTGACTGCCCGCGCCCAAGCAAACATGAACCAGAAGAACAAGAAAACCAATATAAGCGCGTATCCAACGAGACAAAACAAAACAAGCGCAAATTCTCGGCCAACTAGCCTTTGTCAAGCGCGAACGCACGGTCACAAACAGATCACAGACACCAAACAATTTTCTTACCCACTGGACGATGCGGCAGGGAAGCTTTTAGTCCCGTTTTTTATTATCCATTGTTTGGTGTCTATGATCTGTTTGTGACCGTGCGTTCGCGCTTGACAAAGGCTAGTTGGCCGAGAATTTGCGCTTGTTTTGTTTTGTCTCGTTGGATACGCGCTTATATTGGTTTTCTTGTTCTTCTGGTTCTGTTTGTTTGCTTGGTGTTTTCATGAGATCTGATTGTGTGTCTATGTCAGGCATATGAAGTGACCATGGTCCGTTATGTCGATGAATTAGTTGGTTATGTTCTGTTATGTCGATGAATTTAGTTAGTTGGTTATGTTCTGTTATGTCAATGAATCTAGTCACTTGATTATGGTTTGTTATGTCAATGAATTTAGTTAGTTGGTTATGTTCTGTTATGTCGATGAATTTAGTTAGTTGGTTATGTTCTGTTATGTCGATGAATTTAGTATTGATTATGTTTTTATGTCAATATTTAGTTAGTTGGTTATGTTCTGTTATGTTCATGAATTTAGTTAGTTGGTTATGTTCTGTTATGTCGATGAATTTAGTTAGTTGTTATGTTTGTTATGTCGATGAATTTAGTTATTGATTATTGTTCTGTTATGTCGATGAATTTAGTTAGTTGTTATGTTCTGTTATGTCGTGAATTTAGTTAGTTGATTATGTTCTGTTATGTCGATGAATTTAGTTAGTTGATTATGTTCTGTTATGTCGATGAATTTAGTTATTATGTTTTGTTATGTCGATGAATTTAGTTAGTTATTATGTTCTGTTATGTCGATGAATTTAGTTAGTTGATTATGTTTTGTTATGTCGATGAATTTAGTTAGTTGATTATGTTTTGTTATGTCGATGAATTTAGTTAGTTGATTATGTTCTGTTATGTCGTGAATTTATAGTTATTATGTTTTTGTTATGTCGATGAATTTAGTTAGTTGATTATGTTTTGTTATGTCGATGAATTTAGTTAGTTGATTATGTTTCTGTTATGTCGATGAATTTAGTTAGTTGATTATGTTCTTGTTATGTCGATGAATTTAGTTAGTTGATTATGTTTGTTATGTCGATGAATTTAGTTAGTTGATTATGTTCTGTTATGTCGATGAATTTAGTTAGTTGATTATGTTTTGTTATGTCGATGAATTTAGTTAGTTGATTATGTTCTGTTATGTCGATGAATTTAGTTGTTGATTATGTTTGTTATGTCGATGAATTTAGTTAGTTGATTATGTTCTGTTATGTCGATGAATTTAGTTAGTTGTTATGTTCTGTTATGTCAATGAATTTAGTTAGTTTGTTATGTTTTTGTTATGTCGATGAATTTAGTTAGTTTGGTTATGTTCTGTTATGTCGATGAATTTAGTTAGTTGATTATGTTTTGTTATGTCGTTGAATTTAGTTAGTTGGTTATGTTCTGTTATGTCGATGAATTTAGTTAGTTGTTATGTTTTGTATGTCGATGAATTTAGTTAGTTGATTATGTTCTGTTATGTCGATGAATTTAGTTAGTTGTTATGTTTTGTTATGTCGAATGAATTTAGTTAGTTGATTATGTTTTTGTTATGTCGATTGAATTTAAGTATATGATTGAGTTAGTTGTTATTTGTTTATGTCGTTGAATTTAGTTAGTTGTTATGTTTTGTTATGTCGATGAATTTAGTTAGTTGGTTATGTTTTGTTATGTCGATGAATTTAGTTAGTTGATTATGTTTTGTTATGTCGTGAATTTAGTTAGTTGTTATGTTTGTTATGTTGAATTTAGTTAGTTGTTATGTTTGTTATGTGATGAATTTAGTTAGTTGTTATGTTCTGTTATGTCGATGAATTTAGTTAGTTGATTATGTTTTTGTTATGTTGGTGGACATGGGATGTGTTATGTTAATCTGAAGTTGTGTATTCAGATTTCATGTGAATGTTCTCGTTACCATGTGTATCCGGTGTATCTCAGTATGCACCCCTTTAAATCCGGTAATGGTCTTTTCTTGAATAAAGTTTGTATTTCTTCTTCTTCTTCTTCTCCTTCTTCTTCTTCTTCTCCTTCTCCTCTCTCTCTCTGTCTCTCTCTGTCTCTGTCTGTCTGTCTGTCTGTCTTCTCCCTCTCTCTCAATCACTCTCTCTCTGTCTCTCTGCCCCCCTCTCTCACCTCACTCTATCACTCTCTCTCTCTCGTGACTGT
>JAPXFY010000031.1:48907506-48925006 GCA_030674185.1 Monoplex corrugatus | reverse complement strand
CTTCCTCTCTCAGTCCGTCAGCAACCTACTTTTGCCTCCTTCAAGTCCGCTCTCAAAACTCACCTTTTTCCTCTGCATAAAATCCTAACCTCACTCAACCCCCCTCTGCAGCCTGTCTCCGCTCGGAGGGGAATCACTTTGTTTTAATATATAATTGTATATGATGTGCTCTCTGTGGTTTTCCATTGGTTTTATTCTTGCTTTTATTGCTTTTATTCTTTTCTCCCATTTGTGGCCATGCATGTGTGTGTGTGTGTGTGTGTGTGTGTGTGTGTGTGTGTGTGTGTGTGTGTGTGTGTGTGTGTGTGTGTGCGTGCGTGCGTGCGTGTGTGCGTGTGTGTCTTTTCGGCGCTTGGATTTGATTTTGTCGAGACTTGCGCTATATAAATATTGTAATTATTATGTATGCATGTGCGTATGTATGTATGTATGTATGTATGTATGTATGTATGTATGTATGTATGTATACGCTTAGATTTATGTATGTATGTGTGTATGCATGTATACGCTCAGCTTAGATTTATGTATGTAAGTATGTAAGCATGTATGTATGCATGTATACGCTCATATGTATGTAGGTATGTATGCATGTCTACGCTCAGCGCTTAGATTTGATTTTGTCAAGATTTTGCGCTATATAAATAAAATATATTATTATTATTATTATATCTTTTACATGACTTAAGTGCACGCTGCACACAGGACACCCGTTTATCGTCTGATCAGAACATCTAGCACCCAGACCACTAAAGCCAAGGCCGTATGTCCACATATATCTACCTGTGTCTTTGTCTTTGTCGTCCTCACGTACCTGTGTGACAAACCTGAGGCCCAACGTAAACAGTAGACAGTTAAAAGACTTTCACGCTCTTTTTAGGAATTTTGAGTGTTTTACCAGATACTCTGACTTTGGAGTTTTAGATACCTACTTTTCATCATTTTGGTTCAGCCGCACGGGTCTGACATTTTATCTGTGAACTGTGTTTACATTTTTGGCCTATTGTGTTGGCCCCAACACTACAGCTCCTAAACCTTAGTCGACTGTCGTTTGTGCATGAACAATTCTCCTGTTGCTTTAAGTTTGCCGTATGCGCATATGCATAGACTGCACTGAATTTTCTTCTTGTCTCTGAATCAAGTGTATCGTGAACTGACCAACCCACACACCAACCCAAAAATATCTTCCTTTTCCGACTGGCTTGCAACAATGGACGCGTCCCGCATTAGAAAAATTGGACTGTCACTTCTTAAACACAGCAAGTGCTATCTCGGTGGAGACGGTTACCTACGCATACGCAAGTTGGGGCTGTGTTGTAAGCCCCGCACTGCGCGATCCTGTCGTGCTGGACGTCTCCACCGTCTCTGGCACAACCTGCCTCCAGCTGAACCAGTCTCCCCTCCACTGCCCCTGCCCTCGACCTTGCTGCTGCAGACCTCGCCTTCTCCTCTGTCATCTTCACCTTCACCTTCTGTCCTGATGGTGCCGCCTTCACTTTCTCTCCCGCTGGTGCCGCCTTCGTCTTCTGTCTCGTCGATGCCGCCTTCGCCTTCTGTCTCGTCGATGCCGCCTTCATCTTCTGTCTCGTCGATGCCGCCTTCATCTTCAGTCCTGCTGGTGTCGCCTTCATCTTCTATCCCGCTGGTGCCGCCTTCATTTTCTGTCTCGTCGATACTGCCTTCGTCTTCTGTCCCGCTGGGGCTGCCTTCATCTTCTGTCCCGTCGGTACTGCCTTCATCTTCTGTCCCGCTGGTGCTGCCTTCATCTTCTGTCCCGCTGGTGCTGCCTTCATTTTCTGTCTCGTCGGTACCGACTTCATCTCCACCTCTGCCACCGCCATGTGACTGTGATAAATTGAAATTATGTCTGTTTAATGCTCAGTCGGTGTGCAAAGACGGCAAAGCTGATGTCATTGCTGACTTCATCACAGACGAGCATATTGACATTGTATTTATCTCCGAAACTTGGCTTAACCCCCTTGGTCACGAACCCATACATGCGAGTCTCACTCCGAGTGGGTATAGGCTTGC
Source organism: Monoplex corrugatus (assembly GCA_030674185.1). Classification (NCBI taxonomy): domain Eukaryota; kingdom Metazoa; phylum Mollusca; class Gastropoda; order Littorinimorpha; family Ranellidae; genus Monoplex; species Monoplex corrugatus. The sequence goes on along the minus strand of JAPXFY010000031.1, from coordinate 48,922,978 downwards.
TTCTTTCCATCGCCATCCCGAGGTGGTGGTATCGCCATCCTCTACAACGACTCACTCCATTCCCGCCTATCTTTCTCGCAGTCTCTGCCTTTCTCCCATCCTTCTTTTGAGCACGTTGAAGTATCCTTCCAATCCACCCCTCACCCCATCACCTTCTCCTGTGTCTGTCGACCTCCACCTAGCTCTGCCAATAAGCTCACCACATCCATGTTTCTCTCTGACTTTGACCAACTACTTGACTACTACTGCCTCTTACCTGGAAATCTCATCATTCTAGGTGACATCAATGTCCACTACGACAACACTCACCGTTATGACACAAGATATATCATCAACTCTCTGTCCAATCACAATATGACACAACATATTTCTGAACCAACCCATAAAAAAGGTCACATTCTTGACTGGATCATTTCTCGTGATCACCACAATTCAGCTACTGACAACTGCCTAGTTCTTTCTACCCGTCTAACTTCAGCCCTTCCATCTGACCACTCTGCAATTCTCTGTTCTCTTGACATTTCTCCTCCTTCCCGTACCACGCGCACAGTGACTCGACGCAATCTCAAATCTATTGACCTCTCCACATTTTCATCTGATGCCTCCCGCCTCCTTTCTGAAAAGTCACACAACCTTGCCGATGAATTCTATACTACTCTCCACCATCTTCTGGACACTCATGCTCCAGCCACAACTCGTCTTTTACCTGACCGCCCCCCTACCCCCTGGCTCACTCATGAGATTGCCTGTGCAAAACGTGCCCGCCGCAGATCAGAGCGCCGCTGGCGCAAATCCAAACTCACTGTACATAGGCAACTTTTCCAAGCCTCTAAAACAAAAGTATCCACCCTCATTGTATCTGCAAAAACAAACTATTTCCAAACCAAAATACTGAATGCCTCTTCTTCAAGAGAGCTCTTTACAACCATGAATCATCTCCTTGGCACACGAAAAGATTTACCTCTCCCAACAAAACACACAAATGAAGAACTCCCATCTGTATTCTCCAAGTATTTCACCACCAAAATACAAACTCTTCGTGACAGGCTTGACAGGACACCCTGTCAACCATGCCCACCTGACCCTTCCTTCTCTGGCACACCTCTTACTACTTTTACCCCAGTCTCACAAGAAGAAATTCTCAACACAATCAGATCCATGTCGTTCAAAACCTGCGAACTGGATCCTCTTCCAGGTTCTCTCTACTCTGACTGTCTCCCTACTCTCCTCCCATTCATCACTGACATCATCAACACTTCTCTTCAAACTGGAACTGTCCCAGATTCTTTCAAGTCTGCCATTGTTCACCCTCTCCTCAAGAAATACAATTTAGACCCAAATGAACTGAAAAATTACCGGCCTATCTCTAATCTTTTTTTCTTGTCAAAACTGCTTGAAAAAGTTGTCCTCAACCAGCTGAACTCTCACCTGTCTGCCAACAATCTTCTCAATCCTTTCCAGTCAGCCTACCGCCAGTGCCATAGCACTGAAACTGCCCTGCTACACATTCTCAACAATCTCCTCCTTGCAACTGATACTGGCAAAGTCTCTCTCCTCACACTCCTTGATCTGTCTGCAGCCTTTGATACCACTGATCATGGTATTCTCCTTTCTAGACTTCATCATACTTTTGGCATCTCTGACATTGCTCTCTCCTTTTTCACTTCATATCTGTCAAACAGAAAACAAACTGTTCTCATTAATGGCACTTACTCTCAACCTGCATGCCTGACCTGTGGTGTTCCACAAGGATCTGTCCTTGGCCCTGTTCTTTTCACTCTTTACACCTCCCCACTGTCCACCATCATCAACTCCCACTCTATAAAACACCACTTCTATGCTGATGACACCCAACTTCTAGACAGTGACACACCAGACAATATACAGCGCCTCTTGACTCGCACCACTGAGTGTTACTCGGACATTAAGAACTGGATGACATTCAATAAACTTCAGCTTAATGACGACAAGACAGAAGCTATCCTCATTGGCACCCGTCAGAAACTTTCTCAGCTGCCTCCTCTTTCTCTCCCATTATGTAACACATCAGTCCCAATTTCTGATTCAGCTAAAAACCTTGGTGTCTGCATTGACTCTACCCTCTCCATGAACAACTTTGTTTCTCAAACTGCCAGATCTTGCTACTTTCACCTCCATCGTATAAGCTTGATCAGGAAGTATCTCTCTGTCGAAACAACTGCAAAACTCGTTCTCTCCTTCATAATGTCTCGCATTGACTATTGCAATTCACTCCTGTCTGGTCTTCCTGCCTCCACCATTCACATCCTACAGCGCATTCAAAACAATGCTGCACGCCTTGTACTCAAAAAGAAAAAAGCTGACCACATATCTCCTCTCCTGGCACAACTTCACTGGCTCCCTGTATCAAAGCGCATACAGTACAAACTAGACACCATGTGCTACAAAAGCCTCAATAACGCAGCCCCCCATTACCTGTCAAGCCTACTTGAGATCTATGTTCCCTCACGTACCCTCCGCTCTGCCTCCGATCCTCTGACTTTTCGCTTTCCACGCACCAAGCTCAATACCTATGGTCCACGAGCCTTCTCTGTTTCTGGTCCACTTTCCTGGAACAAACTTCCTCTCTCTGTCCGTCAGCAACCTACTTTTGTCTCCTTCAAGTCCGCTCTCAAAACTCACCTTTTCTCCTCTGCATAAAATCCTGACCTCACTCATCCCCCTCTGTAGCCTGTCTCCACTCGGAGGGGAATCACATTGTAATATATATTTGTATATAATATGCTCTCTATAATTTTCCATTGCTTTTATTCTTTTTCCCCATTTATAGCCATGTGTAAGTGTGTGTGTGCGCGCGTGCGGAAGTGTATGTTCAGCGCTTAGATTTGATTTTTATCGAGATTTTGCGCTATATAAATATTGTAATTATTATTATTATTATTATGTCACTCCCACCCCCCTCACTCCAACCTCTATGGCAAAGACTTTGGCTTGGAAGCCAGATTCCTCAAATCGACCTTGGGGAGGGAAGGGGAGGGGAGGGAGAGGGCCGGGAGAAGGGGGGGTGGCTTTGAGGTAATTTGGGTTTATCTGTAGATCAGCAGGAGGGAGTGTGAGTGTGTGTGTGGTCAGTCTTGTCCTTCCTCTGAAGATGACGTGTTCTGTTGACCTCTGAAGGACCTGATTAGAGCCTCGCTGGACAGCTAATGAAGGTTGTCCTCTACGGCTTTTATCTTCTGTTGGTTTTGGCTGAAAGAAGTAGAGAGACAGACAGAGAGACACAGAGAGAGAAACAAACAGAGAAAGAGAGAGTTGGGGGGGGGGGGTGGCTTTATGGTCCCTATCTTTGTAGTTATGAAACAGAACTGGCTTGAAAATGCGTGTGTGTGTGCTGTCATGGTCACTCTGTGTTACTATACGTAAAGCAACGACAGAATAATGATAATGATGATACTGATGTTGATAATCAAAATGATAATAATGATGATAACTATCATAATGGTTATGATGATGATGATTACGGTGATAATGATGATAATATTTTTTTTAATAATCAAAATGATAACGATGATCATAACGATCATAATGATGATGATGATAATGATAATTACGATAACATAAAGCAGTAACACGATCCATTTGAATTTAGACAAATATACAAACAGACACTATCTAAAAGAAGCAAAATGAACCAGTCGTGCAAGCAAGCAAGCAAACAAACAAACAAGCAAGCAAGTAAGCAAACAAACAAGCGAGCAAACAAGCAAGCGAGCAAACAAACGGGCAAACAGACAGAGCCAGTGACAGACACATAGCAATGTGAACAAACGAAAGAGACAAAAAAAGACAAAAGAAAAGTAAAATATATAAATTGTTGTTATTTCTGGTTCTGTTACACTCTTTGTAGATTTTTTATCAGGTGACACAATGTGTCTGTGCTTTTCCAATTGCAAACTGTATTACTTGTATATGTTGAGAGAGAGAGGACGAGGAGGAGAGAAGAAGAAGAATGAATGAATGAATGAATGAATGAATGAATGAATGAATGAATGTTGTAGGTTAAAATCTGTTTTTCAAAAGTGCCGTTGTACAGTTACTTATCCGAGAAAAAAAAAAAGAAAAGAGAGAGAGAGAGACAGAGACAGAGAGAGACAGAAAGATGAACAAGAACAAGAAGACAAAGAATGAATGACTAAATGAATGTTGTTAGCTAAAATTCATTTTTCAAAAGTGCCGTTGTAAATTTACTTAACCGAGGGGGAAAAAAAAGAGAGAGACAGAGAGAGAGAGACAGACAGAGAGAGAGAGAGAGAGAGACAGACAGAGAGAGAGAGAGAGAGAGAGAGAGAATGGTATTAGTTAAAAGCCATTTTTAAAAGGTGTTTTTCCTACTTTATTTATCTGAGAGAGAGCGAGAGAGAGAGAGAAGAAGAAGAAGAGGAAGAGGAAGAAGAATGAATGAATGTTGTTAGCTGAAATTCATCTTTCAAAAGTGCCATTGCAAATTTAGTTATCCGAAATTTTCCATTGTTTTTATTCTTTCTCCCCATTTATAGCCGTGTGTGTGTGTGTGTGTGTGTGTGTGTGTGTGTGTGTGTGGGTGCGTGTGTGTGCGTGCGTGCGTGTGTGTGCGTGCGTGCGTGCGTGTGTGTGCGTGCGTGCGTGTGTGTGTGTTTCAGCGCTTAGATTTGATTTTATCAAGATTTTGCGCTATATAAATATTGTAATTGTAATTATTATTATTATTAATTATTAATTAATTAATTATTAATTATAAGAGACAGAGACAGACAGACAGACACAGAGAGAGAGAGACAGAGAGAGAGACAGAGAGAGAGACAGAGAGAGAGAGAGACAGACAGACAGAGAGAGAGACAGACAGAGAGAGCGTCAATCAGTGCAACTCAGTAAGTGTTGACCTTGGAGAAGACAGTAATAAAGAGGAGTCCCCCCCCCCCACACACACACCGCCACCCCACCCCATCCTTAAAATCCTTTGAGCCAGCGGCGGATATAGGACTTCTTCCACAAAACAGACAGACTGAAAAAAGAGAGATGAGAACAAGAAGTGCCCCCCCCCCTCTCTCTCTCTCTCTCTCTCTCTCCTCCTCACTCTCTCTCCACTGTCTCTCTCCATCTCCTCTCTCTTCTCTTCACTTTCTCTCTCTCTCTCTTGCTCTCTCTCTCTCGTTCTCTCTCTCTCGTCTCCCTCTCTCTCTCTCTCCTCTCTCTCTCTTCTCCTCTCCTCTCTCTCTCTCGCTCTCTCTCACTCTTCTCCTCTCCTCTTCTCTTCTCCTCTCTCTCTCTCCTCTCTCTCTCTCTCTCTCGCTTTCTCTCTCTCCTACTCTCACTCTCTCTCTCTCTCTCGTCTCTCTGTCTCTCTCTCTCTCTCTTCTCTCCTCTCCTCTCTCTCTCTCTCCTCTCTCTCACTCTCTCTTCTCTCTCTCTGTCTCTCTGCTCTCTCTCTACTCTCTCTCTCTCTCTCTCTTCTCTCTGTCTCTCTCTCTCCTCTCTCTCTCTTCGCTCCTCTCTCTCTCGCTCTCCTCTCACCCTCTCTCTCTCTCGTCTCGCTCTCTCTCGCTCTCTCTCTCCCTCTCTCTCTCTCTCTCCTCCTCTCTCTCCGTCCGCCTCTCTCTCTCTCGCTCCTCCTCTCTCGCTCTCTCTCTCACTCTCTCTCTCTTCACTCTCACTCTCTCTCCTCTCTCCTCTCTCTCACTCCTCTCGTTCTCTCTCACTCTCATGTCTCTCTCTCACTCACTCCTCTCTCTCTTCTCTCTCATTCTCTCTCACTCTCTCTCTCATTCTCTCTCTCTCTCTCTCTCCTCTCTCTCTCTCTCTGTATGTGTGTGTGTGTGTCCGAGCATAGCAGAGCGTGTGCAGACAGATGGACCATACGCAGACTGTGTAGTACAGACACTCAGCCCATGCGTGTCCTGCCTGCACCTGTTGACCTTTCTGTCTGGTCTGGTCTTGATCTTCTGATTTTGTTTAACACACACACACATACACACACACACACACACACACACACACAACACATACACATGCACACACGCATACACACACGCACGCACACACACACACACTCACACATACACATACACACACACACTCACGCACACACATACACACACTACACTCACACACACACACTCACACACACATACACTCACACACACACAACACTCACTCTCTCTCTTTCCCTTTCGATCTCTCATGCATGCATACACACATACGTACACACATACACATACATACACAAACACACACACCGCTCACACACACACACACATACACGTACACACACACACACACATACACAGACACACACTCTCTCTCCCTCTCTGTCCCTCTCGCTCTCTCATGCACGCATACACACATACACATACACACACAAACAAACACACACACACACTCACGCACGCATACACACATACGCACACACACAACACACTCACAAAGACACAATGAAAACAACAACAACAACACACACACACAGAGACAACACACACACACACACACACACACACACACACACACACACACACACAACACACAACACACACACACACACACAGCGCTTAGATTTGATTTTATCAAGATTTTGCGCTATATAAATATTGTAATTATTATTAAATAAAAAATTGTAATTATACAGACAACACACACACAACACACACACACACACAGCACACACGACAACACACACCACACACACAACACAACAACACACACACACACACACACACACACCACACACACACACACACACACACACACTTTCTGTCACAACTCCCAGCCATGAGGTGAACAATGATTTCCCCAGGGTCCAGTTGTAAATGCAGTTTACCACAAACTTTGGCCATGAAGGACATTGAACTGACTTACTATGTTGTTGTTGACTTCTTCTTTACCAGCTGGTGCTGCAAATCTTGTCTGATTGTTTGCCATATTGTGTGTGTATATTGTTTGCCAATTGTGTGTGCTATTGTTTGCCATAATGTGTGTGTCTATTGTTTGCCATATTGTGTGTGTATATTGTTTGCCATATTGTGTGTGCATATTGTTTGCCATATTGTGTGTGTATACTGTTTGCCATATCGTGTGTGTATATTGTTTGCCATATTGTGTTGCATATTGTTTTGCCATATTGTGTGTGTATACTGTTTGCCATATTGTGTGTGTATATGTTTGCCATATTGTGTGGTGTATAATTGTTTGCCATATTGTGTGTGTAATTGTTTGCCATATTGTGTGTGTATATTGTTTGCCATATTGTGTGTGTATATTGTTTGCCATATTGTGTGTGTATATTGTTTGCCATATGTGTGTGTATATTGTTTGCCATATTGTGTGTGTATTGTTTGCCATATTGTGTGTAATTGTTTGCCATATTGTGTGTATATTGTTTGCCATATTGTGTGTGTATATTGTTTGCCATATCTGTGTGTGTATATTGTTTGCCATATTGTGTGTGTAATTGTTTGCCATATTGTGTGTGTATATTGTTTGCCATATTGTGTGTATTGTTTGCCATATTGTTGTGTACATGTTTGCCATATTGTGTGTGTACATTGTTTGCCATATGTGTGTGATATTGTTTGCCATATTGTGTGTGTACATTGTTTGCCATATTGTGTGTGTATATTGTTTGCCATATTGTGTGTGTACATTGTTTGCCATACTGTGTGTATATTGTTTGCCATATTGTGTGTACATTGTTTGCCATATGTGTGTGTAATTGTTTGCCATATTGTGTGTGTACATTGTTTGCCATATGTGTGTAATTGTTTGCCATATTGTGTGTATATTGTTTGCCATATTGTGTGTACATTGTTTGCCATATTGTGTGTGTATATTGTTTGCCATATTGTGTGTGTATATTGTTTGCCATACTGTGTGTGTATATTGTTTGCCATATTGTGTGTGTATATATTGTTTGCCATATTGTGTGTGTATATATTGTTTGCCATATTGTGTGTGTATATTGTTTGCCATATTGTGTGTGTATATTGTTTGCCATATTGTGTGTGTATATTGTTTGCCATATTGTGTGCATATTGTTTGCCATATTGTGTGTGTATATTGTTTGCCATATTGTGTGTGTATATTGTTTGCCATATTGTGTGTGTATTGTTTGCCATATTGTGTGTGTATTGTTTGCCATATTGTGTGTGTATATTGTTTGCCATATTGTGTATGTATACTGTTTGCCATATTGTGTATGTATACTTTGCCCATTGTACTGCCGTGTGGATGCGAAGCCTGTCCAATCAACAGCAAAGTTAGAACAAGATTGAAGCAGCTGAAATGTGGCTTCTAAGAAGAACGTTAAAGAGTTCCATGGACAGCAAAGTAAACAAACGAGACAGTCTTGAAAGAAGCAAACACAAAAGGACCATTAGTGAAGACGATTAAGAAAAGACAAGCAACATTTGTAGGACAGTTTATGAGGCTGGAGGGAAAAAGAGCACCAGCTAGACCCAAGGAGAAACTGTTAGTTTTGCGGAGTAGATGGAGACAAAGGGTGGGAGGTATGTTACATGGAGACACATGGAGTATGTCATGGAGACAGAAATGATGGGAGGTATGTTGATGGAGTGGTTACATGGAGACAGAAATAATGGGAGTGTATGTTACATGGAGACAGAAATGATGGGAGGTGTGTTACATGGAGACAGAAATGATGAGAGGTATGTTACATGGAGACAGAAATAATGGGAGGTGTGTTACATGGAGACAGAAATGATGGAGGTATGTTACATGGAGACAGAAATGAATGGGAGTGTGTTACATGGAGACAGAAATGATGTGGAGGTATGTTACATGGAGACAGAAATGATGGGAGGTATGTTACATGGAGACAGAAATGATGGGAGGTGTGTTACATGGAGACAGAAATGATGGGAGGTGTGTTACATGGAGACAGAAATGATGTGAGGTGTGTTACATGGAGACAAATGATGTGAGGTATGTTACATGGAGACAGAAATGATGGGAGGTGTGTTACATGGAGACAGAAATAATGGGAGGTGTGTTACATGGAGACAGAAATGATGCGAGGTATGTTACATGGAGACAAAGGGTGAGAGGTGTGTTACATGGAGACAGAAATGATGTAAGGTATGCTTACAAGTTACAGCGACAAAAGATTGGTATGGAGGGCCATGATCGCCAACACTATGTAGCAGGGCACATGATGATGATGATGATGGCTTTGCCCACATCAGATTTCACCATCGACAACTCTGTTATAGTATAATCTGGTTTTCTTTTCTTTTTCTTAAAAAAATTTAAAAAAAGAAGAAAACTTAGTTGGTATGGCCATATAAAGGGATTTTTTAAAATCTGAAATTCCAGCAGCTCAAGCGCTTTCTCTCTCTCTCTCTCTCTCTCTCTCTCTCTCTCTCTCTCTCTCTCTCTCTCTCTCTCTCTCTCTCTCTCTCTCTCCCCCCCTCCCTTGAGTGAAAAAAAAATCATGATTCAGTCTTGTCTATTTGACTCTCGCTCTCTCCCTCTCAAGCCTCTCTCTCTCTCATTCTGTGTGTGTGCTTGCGCGTGCGCGTGCGTTGTACGTGTGTGCAATCGCGTGAACTGGCGCGCGCGTGCGCAAGTGAAGGCGATGGATTTGACGCAAGGCGTGTGCAAACAGGAGTGTGATTAGACCAAGGACTGGTGGTCAATTGTCTGAGTGAGTGTCATGGCAGCTGACAGAATGATTACTGTCTCTCACGCTGCCGCTACATTTGGTTAGCACTTATCGTGAGGCGCCCAGTGCGGTCATATAGATCACTGCACCATGGACTGGCTACTCGGGTGGGTCAGACGTCACAATGATGATCAAAAGGGATGGGGTTCGATCCTGCCTGGGTACCTCCCACCTGGTGGGGTACAAGGTGGAGATTTTTCGCGTTTCCCAGGTCAAAATGTGTGCACACCTGTTAGCACCTAAGCCTGTTAGTACGTTAACTTGTTAGTACCTAAACGTTTTTTTTTTTGTTTTTTTGTTTTTTTTTAGGATCCTGGCACTCAGGGAGGTTACCCTTGTGCTCACCTTTTTATTTCCCGTCCCGTTTTCTACGCCACCTTAATGGCCACAGAAGCTGGCACAGTTTTGAACAATGCGATGATGATGATGATGCCGATGAGGTTGATAATCATGATGCTATGGAGTTCCATCTAGGATTGAGACTGCGTGACAGGGTTGTACTCTACGCTTACTATCATAATATATCCTGGCGTCAACCAAACCCGAGATACAGACACCTGCGGTGCTGGTCAGAAGATTTGAGCAACACCCTCAGTAACCAGAAGAACAAGAAAACCAATGTAAACGCGTATTTGACAAAACAAGACGAAACAAGCGCAAATTTTCGGCCAACCGGCCTTTGTCAAGCGCGAACGCACGGTCACAAACAGACCACAAACACCAAACAACGGATAATAAAAACGACTAAAAACTTCCCTGCTGCCTCGTCCAGTGGATAAAAAGGGACCTTGGTTTTCTTGTTCTTCTGGTTCCTGTTTGCTTGGGCGCGGGCAGTCGCACTTGTTTTGGGTCTTGTATAACACCCTCAGCGACGCATCAGTGAAGTGGATGAGACCTGAGCGTGTGGTCGCAGTCTTCCCAATGAGCCCATTGCACGCTCAACTGTGGATGGGAGCCGGTTAAAGCCGAAAAATCCCACAATGACATATTTTTGAAGGGACTGATGGGAGTTCGAACCCACAACCTTCCAGTCGGTAGTCCGTTGCGCTAACCCTACACCACGGCGATTGGTTGTACCTTTCTTTTCTTTTATTGTTGTTTAAAGCCCAGCCGACTGCGCAGAGCCATATCAGGGCTATGACCGCTTCAAAACACACAAAACTTCAACAGGAAAAAAAAAAGAAAAGAAAAATAAGTACACATATCAATGCATTCGCGCACATAATCTAAGGACATGCCCTCGGCGTAGGACCATTCCGTCCGATTTATCGCACAGGGGAGATTTAAAAAACACACCTGAATACAAATATAAGCATACATAAGGACACCAAAACATATAAAAACAGGCATAAATTACCTAAATTGCTTCCGCATATCTCACCTCCTTAGAGCCAAAAATACACTTAATACATGTACCCAATTATCAATCCGAAAAAAAAGTACGTCCGACTTTATGGGAACAAATACAGGTGAATGGACCATTAAGGCAGAAAATAAGTGGAAATGACAGAAAGCAAGGCAACAAGGCAGAAACAAAGAGAGTGACAGAAAAGAGGACATTTCTAGCACAGAATTTCCAGAAGGTGGGGATACTATTTATACTGAAAAAGCCCCCGGCAACCCAACGGGGGATGGTTGTACCTAAACTTGTTAGTACCTAAACGAGTTGATACGTAAACATGTTAATACCTACACCTGTTAGTACCTAAACGAGTAAGTACATAAACGAGTGAGTACCTAAACCTGTTAGTACCTAAACGAGTAAGTACCTAAACGAGTGAGTACATAAACCCGTTAGTACCTAAACCTGTTAGTACCTAAACGAGTAAGTACATAAACCTGTTAGTACCTACACCTGTTAGTACCTAAACCTGTTAGTACCTAAACGAGTAAGTACATAAACCTGTTAGTACATAAACCTGTTAGTACCTAAACGAGTAAGTAACATAAACCTGTTAGTTAACCTAAACGGAGTGAGTACATAAACCTGTTAGTACATAAACGAGTAAGTACATAAACCTGTTAGTACATAAACGAGTAAGTACATAACCTGTTAGTACATAAACCTGTCAGTACATACACCTGTCAGTACCTAAACCTGTTAGTACCTAAACATGTTAGTACCTAAACCTGTTAGTACCAACCTAAACATGTTAGTACCTAAACCTGTTAGTACCTAAACATGTTAGTACATAAACCTGTCAGTACCTAAACATGTTAGTACCTAAACCTGTCAGTACCTAAACATGTTAGTACCTAAACCTGTCAGTACCTAAACCTGTTAGTGCCTAAACCTGTCAGTACCTAAACCTGTCAGTACCTAAACTGGTTAGTACCTAAACCTGTCAGTACCTAAACCTGTCAGTACCTAAACCTGTTAGTACCTAAACTGGTTAGTACCTAAACCTGTCAGTACCTAAACCTGTTAGTACCTAAACATGTTAGTACCTAAACCTGTTAGTACCTAAACTGGTTAGTACCTAAACTGGTTAGTACCTAAACCTGTCAGTACTTATACCGGTTAGTACCTAAACCGGTTAGTACCTAAACCCCCATGATGTGTTTATGGGCGCAAAGAACACCAACTGTGCACTTTATAGATCCTGTAGATATATCAGCGTGTAGTGGCTTATGGAAACATGGAAACACCCCACATGCACCCCCACCGTAGACAGAGTGTGCAGAGTGTGCAGCAACAGACGGCCTGCACAGTGTGGTCAAGACAACGTGCACACACACATCCCAGAAAAGTGGGAAGGTTTGAAATACTCTTGGAAGACGCACAAAAACAGTGGGAAGAAGGGACAGTTGAGGTGGTGGACGATGGAAGGGAGGAGAGAGAGAGAGAAAAAGGGAGGGAGAGAGGGATCCCAACCCGTACCTGTTCTCTCCCCTTCACACACACACACACAACACACACACACACACACACACACACACACACACACACACACACACACACACACACACACACACCTCTCTCTCTCTCACACACATACACGCACACACACACACTCTCTCTCTCTCTCTCTCTCTCTCTCTCACAACACACACATACACACACGCACGCACCCACGCTCGCACACACACACACACAACACACACACACACACACACACACACACACACACACACACTGTCTATCTCTCTCTCTCCCCCTCTCTCTCCCTCTTTCCCGCTCCTCTCTTCCTCTCTTTCTCTCCCTCTCTCCATCTCTTCCTCTCTCTCTCCCTCTCTCTCTTCCTCTCTCTCTCCCTCTCTCTCATCCCTCCCTCTCTTTCCCCTTCTCTCCCCTCTCCCTCCCTCCCCCTCTCTCTCCCTCCCTCCCTCTCTACCAGTTCAATCGGTGCACGGTCTGTTGAGGATGAGATGATGTGCTTGTTTCCCTGCTTGTTTTTTTCTTCGTCTTTGTTTTGTTTTGTCTTTACTTTTGTGTTTGGGGGATTGATGGAAAGGGAGATCAATGTGGTTTCCTTCCTTCATTGTTTTCCTTCTCTCCGTAAATCATCATTTTCTCTGAGAAGGAAGAAAAACGAGGATTGAAAAACAAAGCAATATTCTGCTGACTGGCCAGAGAGAAAGAGAGAGAGAGGGAGGGAGGGAGACACACATACACACACACACACACACACACACACACACACACACACAAACGCACGCACACACACGCACACACACACACGCCACACACACGCACCACACACACACACACACATATACACATACACACACCCACGCAGACACACACACACACACACACGCACAGAGAGAAAAGAGAGAGAGAGAGACTGATTCTGACCGCCCTGTGTACGGTTTGTTTGTAGGTATGTGCCTGTGTAAGTGTGCGTGCGTGCAAGCGTGCGCTCGTGTGTGTGTGTGTGTGCATATGTGTGTGTGTTCGTGCGTGCATGTGTGTATGTGTGTGTGTGTGTGTGTGATGGGGTGTGTGCGCGCACGCGCGCGCGGGCATACTGAATATGCTGATAATATTGATTTTTTTTGGAAAGCGAAAATTGAGTGAAAAGTGCATTGCAAGTGATAACAGTAAATGACTATAATTAAGACACAACCCAAACAAATCCCATTGTTAAAACACACTGGGAGGACTATCGTATTGTCCATGTATTGTACCGAATCATGTTGTATTTCACTGTATGGTATAATACATTGTATTTCATTCTTGTTACCACAGTTTTCCAATAAATATAATACATTGTATTTAATTCTTGTTACCACAGTTTCCCCGTAAAAGGCTGGATGCTGTACTTGGGGGATGTGTGTCGCCGGGCTGCAGCGCCACCTAGTTGCTCACTCCCTTATTTTTCCCCTGCCCCTGGCCCTGATCCCTCCCTTCCCGGCCCGACAGCAGTACTTATGTCTGGCTCGTTCTCTAAACTCGCCATCATGTGAATGTCATGGAAACGCCAGGGGACGTAACCATTATCTTGGTATCGCGATACGATTAATTCCCCTGATTTGGTGTTTTCAGTGTGTGGATGGTTGTTGTGTATTGGGAGAAAAGGAAGCTTTTTAGTATGGCTTATCCGTTTAGGTCTTGGCTCGTTTGTTTTTATTTTTTTTTGATCATCATTAATGTTTTTGATCGTAATCTTTTGAAGCTTATTCGTCGTTCTGTTTCATTTCTTTCTGTGTTCTGTTCTTTTTATTCTTTTATTTAATCTTAATTTTTAAGCAAAAAGAAATGGGAGCTTGTTTCATATCGACCAAAGAGAAGTGTCTGTGTGTCTGTCAGTGACAGGAGTGTGTCACCAAGAGTTTCTCAGCAGAGTGTGTATAGATCTTTACCAAAGCTGGATGAACAGTGTGGACAGTTGAGAAGTCACAAATGAGGGATGGGGGGTGGGGGTGGGATGGGGAGGGCAGGGAGACGGGAGGAGACAGATGGTAGGGATAGGAGTAGGGAAAGGTAGGGCAATGAGTAGGTTGTTTGTAGGGGGTGGTAGGTGGGTGGGCTTGTGGTAGAGAGGGGCGGATGGTGGGTAGGGAGGATGGGTACAGAGATGCGTGGTGAGGGTGGGGGAGGTGTAGATTTACTGGTTAAGTATGAAATCAAACATTGTGGGGAGTGGGAAAGCGTGCCAGGTAAAAAGAGACTCGGGGAAAAGGACAACCAGAGAAAGAGCAATTAAAATAAGAAGGAGAGAGAGAACGACAGACAGACAGACAGACAGACAAGAGAGACAGACAGGCAGGCAGGCAGACAGACAGACAAGAGACAGACAGGCAGGCAGGCAGGCAGGCAGACCAGACAGACAGACAGAGAGAGACAGACAGGCAGGCAGACAGACAGACAGACAGACAAACAGACAGACAGGCAGACAGACAGGAGCAGACAGACAGCGGCAGGCAGACAGACAGAGAGAATCAGAAATGTATTCAGTAAGGCCAAAGTCCCACTTGAAGGGGTGTGAACACATTATAAACATTTTACAAACACAGAATATAAAACACAGTCGTTCTTGGATAATGCATACTTCAAATATATTGAAATAATTACAATATAGGGCTCACAGTCAAACTTCAGTAATACAATAGGAACCTATAACTAGGTTTAACAGACACACATCACAAGAATTTGTATAGGGCAGGGGGAGTGTTGATACAGGAACCATACAGAAGACAGTGTAGGGCAAAAAACAAACCACACGGTAAAGTCGTTATTACAAAAACAAACCACACGGTAAAGTCGTTATCACAAACACAAACCAACACGGTAAAGTCGTTATTACAAACACAAACCACACGGTAAAGTCGTTATCACAA
>JAPXFY010000031.1:48887506-48897506 GCA_030674185.1 Monoplex corrugatus | reverse complement strand
GAAGGAGGAGGAGGAGAAGAAGAAGGAGGAGGAGAAGAAGGAAGAAGAAGAAGACTGTCGTAACCTATAGTGTATTAAGTACACAGACATACTCTGTAGTATTATGTGCTGTAGAGTTCCTGTTTTCAGTGGGTATTTATGGGTGTCCCCCAGCACCATGTCAGTAGGAACAGCTCTGTAACGCCCAGAAAAGGACGGGCCAGAGAAAGTCCACGAGTTAAATAATTCATTGTGTTCATTGACTGTATTACCATACAGATGGAGTAGTTCTTCCTCCCTCCTCACTGCTGGGCCCTTATCTCCCAGCTGATCAAGGGGAGGGAAGTTCTTACAAGGGAAGGGAATCCTTACTGGCAGGAATTATGAGAAGTATGGGTCTTGGAGAAAACTGAGAGGAGTCGAAGGAGAAGAGAGAGGAGAGAGAGAGAGAGGGAGGAAAGAGAGAGAGAGAAGAGAGAGAGAGAAGGAAGAGAGAAAAAGAGAGAGAAAGAAGGAGAGAGAGAAAAGGAGAAGAAAGAAGAGAAAGAGAGAGAGAGGAAGAGAAGAGAGAGAAAGAGAGAGAGAGAGAGAGAAGAGAGAGAGGGAAGAGATAGAGAGAAAGAGAGAGAGAAGGAGAGAAAGAGAGAGAGAAAGAGAAAGAGAGAGAGAGAGAGGAGAGAGAGAGAGAGAGAGAAGAGAAGAGACAGAAAGAGAGAGAGAGAAGAGAGAGAGAGAAGAAGGAGAGAAGAAGGAGAGAGAGAAGTGAGAGAGAGAGAACAGAGAGAGAGGATAGAGGAGAAGTGAGTAGAGCGGTTGTGTGCCGTGACCTTGGTCATTGATAGCGTTATTGTCTGAGAATGTTGGTCTGGTAGAACGGCTGTGTCGGGTGGGTTGCTCCAGTAATTGTGGCGACAGCTGATGCGTTTCCGTTACAGTAACTGATGGTCCTGGACTGTCTGCATGGGATTTGAGGTCTGCTGACAAGGGATTCGTTACACTGTCACTACTGGGCTATGAGCCATATCTGTTGATAGGGACGTAAAGGACCACTCAAGGCAGGCAGGAATCAATAGGCACACACAGTTGTGAGGTATGGAGGGGGACGTTTATGTCAATATACAGGCGTTTGAGGTTTGAGGTGTTGAGAGAAGGCAAAGTGGGGGGGGGGGGGGGGTAAATAATGGCGAAGTCAAAACTAGAATTAACTGCTTTGATTTTGTGTCCCCCCCCTTCTCTCTCTCTCTCTCTCTTATTTTCATTTTAGTATTCAACATGTATTTTCCTTAAGCTGTACTTGTTACTGTAAACTAATGTCATGCGTATAGAATAGCAACGGCAAGTTTGAAAAATGGCTTCTAGCCAATAACTTTTTACCGTTGGAAAATAAAGTGTCATTGTCATTGTCATCTCTCTCTCTCTCTCTCTCTCTTTCTCTGTCTCTCTCTGTCTCTTCTCCTTTCTTCTCTCTCTCTTCTCTCCTTCTCTCTCTCTCTCTCTCTCTTCTTTCTCTCTCTCCTTCTCTCTCTCTCTCTCTCTCTCTCTCTCTCTCTCTCTCCTCCTCTCCTCTCTCTCCTCTCTCTCTCTCTCTCTCCTCCTCCCTCCTCTCTCCTCTCTCTCTCTCTCTCCCTCTCTTTCTCTCTCTCTCTCTTCTCTCTTTCTCTCTCCTCTCCTTCTTCTCTCTCTCCTTTCTCTCTCCTTCTCTCTCTCTCTCTCTCTTCCTCTCTGTCTCTCTCTCTCTCCTCTCTCTGTCCTTCTCTCTCTCTTTCTCTCTCTCTCTCTCTCTCTCTCTCGCTCTCTCTCTCTCTCCCTTTCTCTCCTCTCTCTCTCTCTCCTCTCTCTCTCTTTCTCTCTCTCCTTCTCTCTCTCTTGCTCGCTCTCTCTCTCTCTTTTTCTTTCTTTCTCTCTTTCTCTCACACACAGACGAACCAATAACTACCCATACAATCCCCCCCAAAAAAAACAACAACAACAACAACAAACAGCAGTGTATAGAACTTCCCTGCAAAACGACACATCCAGCAGAGTATTTATATGAAAGTCGTGTACAAAACTACCAGCCATGTTGATGTCGTTCAACGGGAAAAACAAAACAAAATAAAACTGAAAAAATCGTTTGACAACTGACTGTAAAACTGCCAGCCAGGTTGTAGACCAGCAGCCACTGCATTGTTCAGGGCTGGTGTTACACAAAGTGGACAGAATAGAGACACCATGGTGGACACGACAAGCCATCGACCGCATCAGTCTCAGCTATACAGACAGAAAGCATGCATTTAGAAACTTGGCTGGAAATAATAAGGTATGGAACTCATAAGTCACCTGGCTGGAAATTACAAGGTATGGAAGTCATCTGGCTGGAAATAATAAGGTATGGAAGTCACCTGGCTGCAAATGATAAGTTCTGGAACTCATAAGTCACCTGGCTGGAAATAATAAGTTATGGAACACATAAGTCACCTGGCTTGAAATTACAAGGTATGGAACTCATAAGTCACCTGGCTGGAAATAATAAGTTATGGAACTCATAAGTCACCTGGCTGGAAATGATAAGTTATGGAACTCATAAGTCACCTGACTGGAAATGATAAGTTATGGAACTCATAAGTCACCTGACTGGAAATTACAAGGTATGGAACTCATAAGTCACCTGGCTGGAAATAATAAGTTATGGAACTCATAAGTCACCTGGCTGGAAATGATAAGTTATGGAACTCATAAGTCACCTGACTGGAAATGATAAGTTATGGAACTCATAAGTCACCTGACTGGAAATGATAAGTTATGGAACTCATAAGTCACCTGACTGGAAATAATAAGTTATGGAACTCATAAGTCACCTGGCTGGAAATTACAAGGTATGGAATTCATAAGTCAACTGGCTGGAAATTACAAGGTATGGAATTTATGTCACCTGACTGGAAATTACAAGGTATAGAATTTATGTCACCTGACTGGAAATTACAAGGTATGGAATTTATAAGTCACCTGACTGGAAATTACAAACTGACGAACTTATAAATTGCCTGGCTGGAAATTACAAGGTATGGAACTGATAAGTCACCTGGCTGAAAATTACAAGGTATGGAATTTATGTCGCCTGACTGGAAATTACAAGCTAACGAACTTATAAATTACCTGACTGGAAATTACAAGGTATGGAACGCATAAGTCACCTGGCTGAAAATTACAAGGTGTGAAATTCATAACACCTGGCTGGAAATTACAGGCTAACGAATTGATTGAGTGCTGTCGTGCGTTAAAGTAAGTAGCTGAGTGCCAGCTGAGAATTGTGTGTGTCGTTCAGTGATTGTATGATGTTCGGTAAGATAAGTAGGTGTGGTAGGGAGAGGGGGGAAAGGTTAGTGTGGATGTAGGGATGGTGAAGTGTTTGCTTTCTGTCATTGCATGCTGAACAATTCTGTTTATCACTGTGTTCTCTGAATTAAGGAAACTGCCAACGGAAAGAAAATCTAAAGACCAACAACAGTACAAAATGCGATTTAAATGTTGTTGTTTTATATTTATAAAATTATCATTAATTACAGGAAAAAAAAGAGAAAGAAGATAGGCGTTGCTGTTGTGTTGGTTTTTGAGAGAGTGGGAAAGTGAAAGGAAAACACACACACACACACACACACACACACACCACACACACACACACACACACACACACACACACACACACACACACACACACACACACACACACACACACACACACACATCAGAAACAAACAAACAAGCAGTGTTCATCATCGACTTTGTTCATGTTGCTAGCTCAGAATTTTGTGAATTCTGACAAGCATTTTGATTCAGAATTTTAATTTGATTCTAAAATAAAAATTATTAATTAAACAGGCGTCATTTTTTACGTCGAGTATAAGCGGAATAAATCAAAGACTGTAAAAGACACAAAGTATGCAAAACGTGTATCAGTTGTTCCTAATTTTTTGTTTGTGTGTTCGTTCGTTCTTTGATTTAACGTCTTTTCACTATGAGTGATATTAGACGAGTGTGTTTGTTTTAACGTATGTTACACTACGAAAACTTTCTTGTATGCGCTAGAACAAAATCAGTATCTTTGTGTAGTTATGAAATGCGTGTATGTCTTCCGATCTGGTCGTCTGCTGTAGTTGTCAGGTTGTCACTGATTGTTTCTGGCGTTTCTGCATGTCAGCAGGAACATCTCTATAATACCCAGAAAAGACAGGCAATAGGAACTCCGCGAGGTTAATTATGCATTGCTCTTTTTACTGTACGAGTATTAAGGTAGTGATGGGATAATGCCTTTTCCCTCTTCACTGCTAGTTCCTTATCTCCCAGTTCGTTACTCATTTATAATATTATTATATAGGTGGGGTAAGCCCCCCCCCCCTCCCCACTGCTAGTTTCTTATCTCCTAGTTCATTACCTATTTACTGTATTACCACACAGATGGGTAATGCCTCCTCCCTATTCATTAATAGTTCCTTATCTTCCAGTTCATTTCCCATTTGTGACCTCCCACCACGAAATCAGTCTTAACTCGCAATCAGTCAAACAGCACTAGGAGCTGAAAAGGTGACTGAGGGTCTATCTGGGGTGTTTTGACTTTTTCTCAAAATTGATTTCTGTAGACTATAATCTATCCCCCACAGAAATTTTTTTCTTGAAAAAATATTATTTATCAATTTTAAATGGTATTTTAATGCTCTGATCGCAGCAGAAAGAACGCAATTTCCTACAAAAAGTACCTGTTTTTGTCTCTTATTATAAACCGTAACCTGTGCAGTACCCGCACATGTAATATACTGACGGAAAGCTCTTTGGTGCACCTTCCAGATAATTACAGCGAAAATTAGAAACAAAGTCGGTCAAAGCCACCAAATAAAGAAATTTAAGGAAAATGTGTAGGAGAGCACATAAAAACTTTAGAGGCCGTTTTCTCAAAATGGCCGTCATACAACTTAATGACTTTAAACATACATAACTTCTACATTTTTGGGGGTACAAACTTTATTCAAGTACCAAAATAATCAGCATAATGTACACTTTCCAGTGATATGTATACCTCAAAATGCCCAAAATGCTAGTTAAGACTGATTTCGTGGTGGGAGGTCACATATCAATAATACCCAGAAAAGACAGGCAAGAGGAACTCCGCGAGTTAATTATGCATTGCTCTTTTTATTGTATTAAGGTAGTGATGGGATAATGCCTTTTCCCTCTTCACTGCTAGTTCCTTATTTCCCAGTTCATTACTCATTTATAATATTATTATACAGATGGGGTAAGCCCCCCTCCCCACTCACTGCTAGTTTCTTATCTCCTAGTTCATTACCTATTTACTGTATTACCACACAGATGGGGTAATGCCTCCTCCCTATTCATTAATAGTTCCTTATCTTCCAGGTCATTACTCATTTACTGTATTACCATGCAGATGGAGTAATGACTGCTCTCCCCCACTGCTAGTTTCTTATCTCCCAGTTCATTACTTATTTATCATATTACCGTACAGATGGGGTAAAGTCCCCCCCCCCCAACACACACACTGCTAGTTTCTTATCTCCCAGTTCATTACTTATTTATCATATTACCGTACAGATGGGGTAAAGCCCCCCCCCCCCCCACACACACTGCCAGTTTCTTATCTCCCAGTTCATTACTTATTTATCATATTACCATACAGATGGGGTAAAGCCCCCCCCCCCCCAACACACACACTGCTAGTTTCTTATCTCCCAGTTCATTACTTATTTATCATATTACCGTACAGATGGGGTAAAGCCCCCCCCCCCCTCCCCCCCCCCACACACACTGCCAGTTTCTTATCTCCCAGTTCATTACTTATTTATCATATTACCATACAGATGGGGTAAAGTCCCCCCCCCACACACACACACACTGCTAGTTTCTTATCTCCCAGTTCATTACTTATTTATCATATTACCGTACAGATGGGGTAACCCCCCCCCCCCCACACACACACACACACACACACACTGCCAGTTTCTTATCTCCCAGTTCATTACTTATTTATCATATTACCCTACAGATGGGGTAAAGTCCCCCCCCCCCCCCCCACACACACACTGCCAGTTTCTTATCTCCCAGTTCATTACTTATTTATCATATTACCATACAGATGGGGTAAAGTCCCCCCCCCCCCCACACACACACTGCCAGTTTCTTATCTCCCAGTTCATTACTTATTTATCATATTACCCTACAGATGGGGTAAAGTCCCCCCCCCCCACACACACACACTGCCAGTTTCTTATCTCCCAGTTCATTACTTATTTATCATATTACCGTACAGATGGGGTAAAGTCCCCCCCCCCTCCCACACACACACTGCTAGTTTCTTATCTCCCAGTTCATTACTTATTCATCATATTACCATACACATGGGGTAAAGTCCCACACACACAGTGCTAGTTTCTTATCTCCCAGTTCATTACTTATTTATCATATTACCATACAGATGGGGAAAAGCCCCCCCCCCCCCCCACACACACACACACTGCTAGTTTCTTATCTCCCAATTCATTACTTATTTATCATATTACCATACAGATGGGGTAAAGTCCCCCCCCCCCCACACACACACACTGCTAGTTTCTTATCTCCCAATTCATTACTTATTTATCATATTACCATACAGATGGGGTAAAGTCCCCCCCCCCCCCACACACACACACAGTGCTAGTTTCTTATCTCCCAATTCATTACTTATTTATCATATTGCCATACAGATGGGGTAAAGTCCCCCCCCCCCCACACACACACACTGCTAGTTTCTTATCTCCCAGTTCATTACTTACTTATCATATTACCATACAGATGGGGTAAAGTCCCCCCCCCTCCCACACACACACTGCTAGTTTCTTATCTCCCAGTTCATTACTTATTCATCATATTACCGTACAGATGGGGTAAAGTCCCCCCCCCCCCCACACACACACACACTGCTAGTTTCTTATCTCCCAGTTCATTACTTATTTATCATATTAACATACAGATGGGGTAAAGTCCCCCCCCCCCAACACACACACACTGCTAGTTTCTTATCTCCCAGTTCATTACTTATTTATCATATTACCATACAGATGGGGTAAAGCCCCCCCCCCCCCCCCACACACACACACACACTGCTAGTTTCTTATCTTCCAGTTCATTACTCATTTATCATATTATCATACAGAACAGGCAATGTCTCTCTTACCCCCCCCCCTCCCCCCGCTCACTGCAAGACCGTATCTCCCTGTTGATCAGAGGAAGAAAAACACTAGCTGGCAGATTTCAGTTTCAGTTTCTCAAGATGACGTCTCCGCGCTCGGAACGAATTCCTTATGCACTAAGGTCACAGGTGCCATGTATATGGTGGCAGGAAGAACGACAACTGTGGATCTTGGAGAGAACTGAGTGGGGCAGGGGGTGGGTGGAGGGGGAGAGGAAGTGGGAGCGCTGAGTTATGACACGTGATTTCAGTCAGATGATCATCTTCACAACAGGAAAGAGAGCACCAGGTAGACCCAGGGAGAAAATGCTGGACGGACTTGCAGAGTGGCTGGGGACGAGGGGGGTGGGAGAGACGCTAGGGGCAACGAGAGATAGAGACAGATGGAAGTCCATGATCGCCAACGCCATGCGGCAGGGCACCTGATGATGATGATCATCATCATCTTTGTGTTTCACCCCCTTGCCATGCAGTTTTTATGTGCAGAGAGAGAGAGAGGGGGGGGGGGGCAGAAGAATGAATAGAAAAAGAAAGATCGACAAAGGAAGAGAGACAGAGAAAGAGAGACACAAATAGAACGGAAAAACACTGAACAGCGCCATTGCATACAGTCTCTCTCTCTCTGTCTCTCTGTCTCTCTCTCTCTGTCTCTCTCTCTCTCTGTCTCTCTTTCTCTCTCTCTCTCTCTCTCTCTCTCTCTCTCTCTCTCCCTCTCTCTCTCTCTCTCTGTTTCTCTGTGTGTGTTTCTCTCTGTCTCTTTCTCTCTCTCTCTCTGTCTCTCTTTCTGTCTCTCTCTCTCTCTCTCTTTGTTTCTCTCTGTCTCTCTCTCTGTCTCTCTCTCTCTCTCTCTTTGTCTCTCTTTCTGTCTCTCTCTGTGTTTCTCTCTGTCTCTTTCTCTCTGTCTCTCTCTCTCTCTGTCTCTCTCTCTCTCTCTCTGTCTCTCTTTCAGTCTGTCTTCCTCTCTCTCTCTCTTTCTCTCTGTCTCTGTCTCTCCCGTCTCTCCCCCACTCTCTCTCTCTCTCTCACATACACACCATCACAACCATCTCACCACCACACCACCACTACCACCACCACTTCCATCACTCACCACACACCACATCACAGTTAATGATGGAAAACAGCAGGAGGGCAAAAACTATGAGGAAAAAAGTCGATTTTTTACCCCAACAGTCCAACAACCTTCCTTCTACCTGACAATTACTGGCTCATTATCACTTGCTTGCTGTCCATACTCCACTCCACCCCCACCCCCACCCCCTACCCCTACCCCACCCACCCACACTCCCACCACCACCACCACCGCGTCCGCTGTGTGTGTAGATCACACCTGACTCCGCTTCCCTCAATGGATTAAATGGCTGTGTTGTGATCATCATCATCATCATCAGGTGCCCTGCCGCATAGCGTTGGCGATCATGGACTTCCATTTGTCCCTATCTCTCGTTGCCCCTAGCATCTCCCCCACCCTCCTCGTCCCCAGCCACTCTGCAAGTCCGTCCAGCATTTTCTCCCTGGGTCTACCCGGTGCTCTCTTTTCCTCCAGCTTTCCCATTGTGACCAGGTGCTCCAAATCCCCCTTCCTCATAAAATGGCCTATAAATGTGCCTGTCTTTTCCTAATCTTCCTTATGAGTGATCTACTTGTGTCTGCCTCCATCAAGACTGTCTCGTTTGTTTTCTTTGCTGTCCATGGAACTCTCAACATTCTTCTTAGAAACCACATCTCGGCTGCCTCAATCTTGTTCTGGCTTTGTTTGTTGACTGTCCACGCCTCACATCCGTACAACAATATTGGTTCTATATAACATTCAAGAACTCTCTTCCTGGTGTTAATTGATAGGCATTTGTTGGTAAGAATGCCTGTCATCTTCCCGAATGCTGTTTTGGCTTGGCCGATTCTGCCGGCTATTTCTGATGTGCATCTGCCGTCTGATGAAATGACCGTTCCCAGGTATTTGAATTTATCAACCTATGTCAAGGTTGTACCATTTGCTAATATTTTGCAGGAGGGGATTTCATGTTTTTTCACTGATCACCATGACTTCAGTTTTCCTGCTATTTAGTTCCAACCCCTGGCCTTTGCTTTCTATTTCTAGTATATTCACAAGGTTTTGTACGTCCTTTTCACTTTCGGCAATTAGCACGGTGTTATCTGCGTATCGAATGTTGTTTATCATTTTCCCTCCAACCTTCAATCCAGGGTCTTCTTCTAGGTTTCTCATGACTGTAGTGTACACAGTGATATCATATGTCTGCCATGTGATGATTGGAGAAGGAAGGACTAGCTAGGGTCAGAAGACAGGTGATAACAAGAACTGTCATGATGATTCCATATGACAATTAGAAAGCTCTGTACATAGTGGATATCATATGTCAGCTGTGTGTGTGTGTGTACTTGTGTGTGTTTGTGTGTGTGTGTGATGTTGTGTGTGTTTGTGTGTATATGTGTGTTTGTTGTGTGTATGTTTGTGTGTTTGTGTGTATATGTGTGTTTGTGTGTATGATGTGTGTTTGTGTGTGTGTTTGTATGTATATATGTGTTTGTGTGTGTGTGTGTGTGTGTGCTTGTGTTTGTGTATGTGTGTATATGAGTGTGTGTTTTGTGTGTATCTGTGTGTGTGTATGTGTGTGTGTGTGTAGTGTTTTGTATGTGTGTGTGTTGTATGTGTGGTGTGTTTGTGTGTGTGTGTGTGTTTGTGTGTTGTATGTGTGTGTGTGTTTGTGTTGTGTGTATATGAGTGTGTTTTGTGTGTATGGTGTTTGTATGTGTTGTGTGTGTGTGTGTGTGTGTGTGTGT
>JAPXFY010000031.1:48855006-48885006 GCA_030674185.1 Monoplex corrugatus | reverse complement strand
CGAGCGAGCGAGCGAGAGAGAGAGAGAAAGGGAGAGAGAGAGGGGAGGGAGGGAGGAAGAGTTAAGAGCTCGGGTTTGATATATTTTATTCAAATTGGCACTGGCTTCTACTGAAGGGGTGCTTAAAAGGGGTGCTTATGTCACGAGAGAGAGACAGACAGACAGAGAGAGAGAACTGAGTGCCTATTGTTTCCCCAGTCACATGATCTCTGACGGGAGAAAACCAGTTTATTATTCGTTTGACCTTCAGCCCTCAGGCTGTTGACAGAGCGTAACCTGCATGATTGAGGTGGCCTTGTCATCACTGTCCTTTGTGTTGTTTGTTCTTGTTACTCTTCACGCCCATGGAAAGCATTGTTGTTGATGGTACCCGTCTCTGGTAGCGGTATAGCATCCTCCTCCATTGTCCATCCTCCTTTTTGAGGTCAGGGAGTGGGGAGGGGAGGGGGGTAGGGAAGGTCACTGTTTGAGTGCTTGTGTTTGTTTACGTGGGTGTCACGTATTCCAGAAATTCTGTCTGTCTGTTTGTCTGTCTGTCTGTCTCTTTCTCTCTGTCTGTCTGTCTGTCTGTCTCCCTCTGTCTCTCTTTCTCTGTTCTCTGTCTTCTGTCTGTCTTTCTGTCTGTCTGTCTGTCTCTCTCGTTGTTGTCTTTACCGTGGAAAATAGATCAATCATGCAATCTGCTCTCTCTCTCTCTCTCTTTTCTTTCTTCTTTCTTTCTCTCTCTCTCTCTCTCTTCTGTCTGTCTGTTTGTCTCTCTTTTTCTCTTCCTCTCTTTGTCTGTCTGTCTGTCTCTCTCTCTCCCCTCTCTCTCTCTCTCTCTCTCTCTCTCTCTCTTCTCTCTCTCTCTCTCTCTCTCTCTTCGCACTCTCACTCAGTCCTCTCTGATTTGGCTGAATTTTTTTTTTATTATACTCAGGCTTATCGGTGTTATTGTTTTTACATAGCAATGTGTGTTGACTTGCTTTTGATTATCTTTTCTTGTTCCGGTCTTGTAGCCAGCGTGGTCGTTGGGGCGGGAAGGGGGGAATGGAAGTGATGGACACAGCAGCAGACAGGATACTTCATCTGTGTCTGTGGTGTAGCAACAAGCATGATCAACTGTACTGAGCTTGGTCCAGTCTTTGATGCGTACCACCCCCAGCTCTTCCTCTGTCGACCTTGGTGACGACCTCCTTCCAGGGTGTCCTGAAGGATGGTCTTGAGCAGTGTGTCATGATGGGTGACGTGACCAGACCGTCGAAGTTTCCATTAGTTCTTGCTTGCTGGAAGCTGTTGGTATAAGTCCAGCAGATGATGTGGATCCTGTTCTTTACGCACTCACTGTCACATGGCGTTGGTGATCATGGCCCTCCTTGTTCATCTATCCCTTGTTGCCG
This sequence comes from Monoplex corrugatus, assembly GCA_030674185.1. NCBI lineage: Eukaryota > Metazoa > Mollusca > Gastropoda > Littorinimorpha > Ranellidae > Monoplex > Monoplex corrugatus. The sequence goes on along the minus strand of JAPXFY010000031.1, from coordinate 48,883,627 downwards.
CTAGCACATCTTCCACCCTCTCTGTCCTCAGCCACTCTGCAAGTCCGTCCATTATTTTTCCCCTGCCATTTTATGAGGAAAGGGGAATTAGAGCACCTGGTCACAACAGGTGAGCTGGAGGGGAAAAGAGCACCCATCTCTGGAGCGGTATAGATCCTCCATTCTCCATCTTGCTCTTTTTCCCTCCAGCTCACCTGTTGTGACCAGGTGCTCTAATTCCCCTTTCCTCATAAAATGGCGTATAAATGTTGCCTGTCTTTTCCTAATCTTCCTTGTGAATGATCTTCTTGCGTCTGTCTTCATCAAGACTGTCTCGTTTGTTTTCTTTGCTGTCCATGGAACTCTCAACTTTCTTCTTAGAAACCACATCACGGCTGCCTCAATCGTGTACTGGCTTTGCATGTTGACTGCCCACGCCTCACAACCGTGTAACATTATCGGTTCTATATATCATTCAAGAACTCTCTTCATGGTGTTAACTGATAGGCATTTGTTGGTGAGAATGCTTTTTCATGTTCTTGAATGCTGTTTTGGCTTTGCCGATTCTGCTGGCTATTTCTGACGTGCTTCTGCCATCTGGTGAAATGATCGTTCCCAGATATTTAAACTTATCAACCTGTCTCAAGATTGTGCCGTTTACTGTTATTTTGCATGAGGGGATTTCATATGCGCTCAATCCAAATCTGCCAGCAATGATCTGACAGACTTCCAAGGCCTGCGCAAAACTCTATGCCCTGTCAAGGTCTTGCAATGGGGAACAGTTAAGAGGAAGCTTTACAATATTAGGCTGAAACCATCAGAATGATGGAAACATTAGGATGGGCAGCGAACAGGCCAGTGAATCTATGAAACAGTAAGCTGAAACCATCAGAATGATGGAAACATTAAGGTGGGCAGCGAACAGGCCAGTGGACCTATGAAACACTAAGCTGAAACCATCAGAATGATGGAAACATTAAGGTGGGCAGCGAACAGGCCAGTGGACCTATAAAACATTAAGCTGAAACCATCAGAATGATGGAAACATTAAGACAGGCAGCCAACAGGCCAGTGGACCTATGAAACACTAAGCTGACACCAGCAGAATGATGGAAACATTAAGGTGGGCAGCGAACAGGCCAGTTTTTATTGTTGCTTGCTGGATTGAACTCGAAGATATCAAAGTTTGAGTCCATGGCTCTGCCAATAAGCCCGTGTATATCCTGAGAAACACTGCTTGTGTCGTGTTGCCGTGTGGTTGTCCTACCCCCAGCCCATCTCTTTAAATCCCTTTCAAACAGCGAAATGTTCAGTCTCACGTCCTGTTTATCATTCTGCTTACCCCACCCAGTTTGCTGCCCGTCCGATCAGCCTTCTATCGATTTTATGACAAGGGAGATGATCCATACGGCAGGCGGGGGAAAATTGCTTCCCCTGGCTGTAACCAAATTTGATCATCAAACTTGTTATCCCTTCCCATCCTTAGTCTCTTTTACCATCTCCCTGTCTGTCTCTGTCTGTCTGTCTCTCTGTCTCTCATTTCTTTCTCACTTTCTTTCTTCTCTCTCTCTCTCTCTTTTCTCTCTCTCTCTCTCTCTCTCTCTCTCTCTCACTGGCTGTCTTTTTCTATGTGGTGTGTGATAATATATATATATATATATATATATATATATTGTGGTGTTGTGTGTGTGTGTGTGTGTGTGTGTTGTTGTGTGTGTGTGTGTTCGTGTGTGTGTGTGCAAGTGTTATGGTCAGTGTGTGCGTGTGTTAGGGTTAGTGTTTGTGTATACATGTGTGAATGTGTGTGTGGATGTGTGTGTGTGTGTATATATATATATATATATATATATATATATATATATATGTGTGTGTGTGTGTGTGTGTGTGTGTTGTGTGTGTGCGTGTGTGTGTTATCTCTTTTTCCCAATTTTGTGCTGCTGTCTGATCAGCCTTACATTAACATTGATTTTGTGACAAGGGAGATGATCCATACAGTAACAGGGGAGACAATTGCTTCACTTGCCTGCTACCAGACATAAAAGATGTCTCAGTGTCCGCTGATGCCAGTGTCTGCGTGACTGTCCGTATAGAAACACCAACATGGGTGCGGTGGTCAAGTCCACTTCCATCATAAGGTCTGGGTTCGATCCTAGGTGGGTACCTCCCGCCTGATGGGTAAAGGGTGGAGATTGTTCCCCATACCCCAGATCACAACATGACCCGGGTTGAGCGTGCTATGGGCTCACTGGGAAAACTCAAACCACAGTCGTGTCTCATCCACTTCACGGACGCGTCATATAAAACATTGCTTAAACCTCCTGACCAACACTACAGGTCTCTGTGTCTCTCGGGCCTGTTATGATAGTAAGGGTATGTTATGATAGTAAGTGTAGAGCCCAGCCTTGTCAGGCAGTCTCAATCCATAATGAACTCCATAGCATCATGATTATCATCGCCATCGTCATCATCATAGCACTGTGACAAACTGTCCCACATTCTGTGGCCATTAACGTGACCTGGGAAATGGCACAGAAAAAAAAATGAATTTCCTGTCTACGAACAGACGGACAACTATGCCATTACACCTGGAAGGCCGAAAAAAATGAATTCTGTCAACAACAGAGCGACATATTGCCATTAACGTGACCTGGGAAATGGCACAGAAAACAATGAATTTCCTGTCTAACCGAACAGAGCGGACAAACATATAGAATCCCTGGTGTTTGCTGCACGTCTGTTTTCGCATAAGTAAAACCGTGAATCCGATCATTCCAGGCTAAAACTGATTCCTTAGGGGTGTACCGCCACCATTGCTTAAAAAAGCCACACACACAAAAAAACACGCACAAAAACAAAACCTAAAAAAAAAAAACACTCAAAAAACAAAACAAACAAAAAAGGACAGAAAAATGTCGGTGTACAAAATCACGCCAGTGGAATTGTTACCTTGTGATTTTTTGTAGGCAAATTTCGCGAACGAATTTTCCCCGTTGATTTTTCACTTTGACGTGATGTCTAGGGAAGGGCGAATGTAGAGAGCGAAAAGAACAGTCTGTTTGAACTGATCGGCCCTTGGTGTCTGCTGAATAGATTCACAGTGTAGAGAACAGATTCAGAGTTCAACTCTTACCTCTTGTCTTCCTCTTTGTCTTTGTTTATAACTGGCTTTGAGTTCCAGCTCTTCCTTCCATTCTTTGTTTATAACTGGCTTTGAGTTCAGCTCTTCCTTCATCTTTGTTTATAACTGGCTTTGAGTCAGCTCTTCCCTTCTGTCTTTGTTTATAACTGGCTTTGAGTCCAGCTCTTCCCTTCTGTCTTTGTTTATAACTGGCTTTGAGTCCAGCTCTTCCCTTCCATCTTTGTTTATAACTGGCTTTGAGTCCAGCTCTTCCCTTCCATCTTTGTTTATAACTGGTTTTGAGTTCAGCTCTTCCCTTTTGTCCTCCTCTGTCTTTGTTTATAACTGGCTTTGAGTTCAGCTCTTCCTTCTGTCTTTGTTTATAACTGGCTTTGAGTTCAGCTCTTCCCTCTTGTCTTCCTCTGTCTTTGTTTATAACTGGCTTTGAGTTCAGCTCTTCCTTCTGTCTTTGTTTATAACTGGCTTTGAGTTCAGCTCTTCCCTCTTGTCTCCTCTGTCTTTGTTTAAACTGGCTTTGAGTTCAGCTATTCCTTCTGTTTTTGTTTATAACTGGCTTTGAGTCCAGCTCTTCCTTCTGTCTTTGTTTATAACTGGCTTTGAGTCCAGCTCTTCCCTTCCATCTTTGTTTATAACTGGCTTTGAGTTCAGCTCTTCCCTCTTGTCTTCCTCTGTCTTTGTTTATAACTGGCTTTGAGTTCAGCTCTTTCCTCTTGTCTTCCTCTGTCTTTGTTTATAACTGGCTTTGAGTTCAGCTCTTCCCTCTTGTCTTCCTCTGTCTTTGTTTATAACTGGCTTTGAGTTCAGCTCTTCCCTTCTGTCTTCTCCTCTGTCTTTGTTTATAACTGGCTTTGAGTTCAGCTCTTCCCTCTTGTCTTCTTCTGTCTTTGTTTATAACTGGCTTTGAGTTCAGCTCTTCCCTTCTGTCTTTTGTTTATAACTGGCTTTGAGTTCAGCTCTTCCCTTCTGTCTTTGTTTATAACTGGCTTTGAGTTCAGCTCTTCCCTCTTGTCTTCCTCTATCTTTGTTTATAACTGGCTTTGAGTTCAGCTTCCTCCCTCTTGTCCTTCTCTGTCTTTGTTTATAACTGGATTTGAGTTCAGCTCTTCCCTTCTGTCTTTGTTTATAACTGGCTTTGAGTTCAGCTCTTCCCTTCTGTCTTTGTTTATAACTGGCTTTGAGTTCAGCTCTTCCCTTCTGTCTTTGTTTATAACTGGCTTTGAGTTCAGCTCTTCCCTCTTGTCTTCCTCTGTCTTTGTTTATAACTGGCTTTGAGTTCAGCTCTTCCCTCTTGTCTTCTTCTGTCTTTGTTTATAACTGGCTTTGAGTTCAGCTCTTCCCTTCTGTCTTTGTTTATAACTGGCTTTGAGTTCAGCTCTTCCCTTCTGTCTTTGTTTATAACTGGCTTTGAGTTCAGCTCTTCCCTCTTGTCTTCCTCTATCTTTGTTTATAACTGGCTTTGAGTTCAGCTTTTCCTTCTGTCTTTGTTTATAACTGGCTTTGAGTTGGCTTTGAGTTCAGCTCTTCCCTCTTGTCTTCCTCTATCTTTGTTTATAACTGGCTTTGAGTTCAGCTCCTCCCTTTGTCCTTCTCTGTCTTTGTTTATAACTGGATTTGAGTTCAGCTCTTCCCTTCTGTCTTTGTTTATAACTGGCTTTGAGTTCAGCTCTTCCCTTCTGTCTTTGTTTATAACTGGCTTTGAGTTCAGCTCTTCCCTTCTGTCTTTGTTTATAACTGGCTTTGAGTTCAGCTCTCCCCTGTCTTCCTCTGTCTTTGTTTATAACTGGCTTGAGTTCACTCTTCCCTCTTGTCTTCTTCTGTCTTTGTTTATAACTGCTTTGAGTTCAGCTCTTCCCTTCTGTCTTTGTTTATAACTGCTTTGAGTTCAGCTCTTCCCTTCTGTCTTTGTTTATAACTGCTTTGAGTCACTCTTCCCTTCTCTATCTTTGTTTATAACTGCTTTGAGTTCAGCTTTTCCTTCTGTCTTTGTTTATAACTGGCTTTGATTCAGCTCTTCCCTCTTGTCTTCCTCTATCTTTGTTTATAACTGGCTTTGAGTTCAGCTCCTCCCTCTTGTCCTTCTCTGTCTTTGTTTATAACTGGATTTGAGTTCAGCTCTTCCCTTCTGTCTTTGTTTATAACTGGCTTTGAGTTCAGCTCTTCCCTTCTGTCTTTGTTTATAACTGGCTTTGAGTTCAGCTCTTCCCTTCTGTCTTTGTTTATAACTGGCTTTGAGTTCAGCTCTTCCCTCTTGTCTTCCTCTGTCTTTGTTTATAACTGGCTTTCAGTTCAATCATCGCTCTTGTCTTCCTCTGTCTTTGTTTATAACTGGCTTTGAGTTCAGCTCTTCCGTCTTGTCTTCTGTCTTTGTTTATAACTGGCTTTGAGTTCCCTCAGTTTCTTTGGGGGCCAGTTCACGTGGACTGATGAACTGTACACGTCTGTGTGTATGGGAAAGTGGTGAACTGTACACGTCTGTGTGTATGGGGAAAGTGGTGATCTATACACGTCTGTGTGTATGGGAAAGTGGTGAACTGTACACGTCTGTGTGTATGGGGAAAGTGGTGAACTGTACACGTCTGTGAGAAAGTGGTGAACTGTACACGTCTGTGCGTATGGGAAAGTGGTGATCTGTACACGTCTGTGTGTAATGGGGAAAGTGGTGAACTGTACACGTCTGTGAGAAAGTGGTGAGCTGTACACGTCTGTGTGTATGGGAAAGTGGTGATCTGTACACGTCTGTGTGTATGGGAAAGTGGTGATCTGTACACGTCTGTGAGAAAGTGATGAACTGTACACGTCTGTGTGTATGGGGAAAGTGGTGATCTGTACACGTCTGTTTGTATGGGGAAAGTGGTGATCTGTACACGTCTGTGTGTATGGGAAAGTGGTGAACTGTACACGTCTGTGTGTATGGGAAAGTGGTGATCTGTACACGTCTGTGTGTATGGGAAAGTGGTGATCTGTACACGTCTGTGTGTATGGGGAAAGTGGTGAACTGTACACGTCTGTGAGAAAGTGGTGAACTGTACACGTCTGTGTGAAAGTGGTGAACTGTACACGTCTGTGTGTATGGGGAAAGTGGTGAACTGTACACGTCTGTGTGTATGGGGAAAGTGGTGAACTGTACACGTCTGTGTGTATGGGGAAAGTGGTGAACTGTACACGTCTGTGTGTATGGGGAAAGTGGTGAACTAGAGAACGGCTGATATAAATGAGAGTGGCTTAATACTGACAGTTTTCCTGGCTATGTGTACACGAATCTGCCTCCATATCTGGTACTTGTAGAACATTACAGGCTTTCTTGTTTAAGTCTGAATTGGCATTGGTCCTGCGTTGAGACTCACAGACATTATCATTATCATGAATTCTGTGAAAAATGGAAGATTACGCACAGCTTGTCATTGGAAAAGTAATTAAATCTACTCTGCATCACACAGTTTGGTCTTCAAAGGCAGGATTGTTGATAGCGCTGTATGAAATACAGTGATTGTTGATAGCGCTGTATGAAATACAGTGATTGTTGATAGCGCTGTATGAAGTACAGTGATTGTTGATAGCGCTGTATGAAATACAGTGATTGTTGATAGCGCTGTATGAAATACAGTGATTGTTGATAGCGCTGTATGAAGTACAGTGATTGTTGATAGCGCTGTATGAAGTACAGTGATTGTTGATAGCGCTGTATGAAGTAAAGTGATTGTTGATAGCGCTGTATGAAGTACAGTGATTGTTATAGCGCTGTATGAAATACAGTGATTGTTGATAGCGCTGTATGAAGTACAGTGATTGTTGATAGCGCTGTATGAAATACAGTGATTGTTGATAGCGCTGTATGAAATACAGTGATTGTTGATAGCGCTGTATGAAATACAGTGATTGTTGATAGCGCTGTATGAAGTACAGTGATTGTTGATAGCGCTGTATGAAATACAGTGATTGTTGATAGCGCTGTATGAAATACAGTGATTGTTGATAGCGCTGTATGAATACAGTGATTGTTGATAGCGCTGTATGAAGTACAGTGATTGTTGATAGCGCTGTATGAAATACAGTGATTGTTGATAGCGCTGTATGAAATACAGTGATTGTTGATAGCGCTGTATGAAATACAGTGATTGTTGATAGCGCTGTATGAAGTACAGTGATTGTTGATAGCGCTGTATGAAGTACAGTGATTGTTGATAGCGCTGTATGAAAGTACAGTGATTGTTGATAGCGCTGTATGAAGTACAGTGATTGTTGATAGCGCTGTATGAAGTACAGTGATTGTTGATAGCGCTGTATGAAGTACAGTGATTGTTGATAGCGCTGTATGAAGTACAGTGATTGTTGATAGCGCTGTATGAAGTACAGTGATTGTTGATAGCGCTGTATGAAGTACAGTGATTGTTGATAGCGCTGTATGAAGTACAGTGATTGTTGATAGCGCTGTATGAAGTACAGTGATTGTTGATAGCGCTGTATGAAATACAGTGATTGTTGATAGCGCTGTATGAAGTACAGTGATTGTTGATAGCGCTGTATGAAGTACAGTGATTGTTGATGATTGTTGATAGCGCTGTAAAGAAATACAGTGATTGTTGATAGCGCTGTATGAAATACAGTGATTGTTGATAGCGCTGTATGAAATACAGTGATTGTTGATAGCGCTGTATGAAGTACAGTGATTTTGATAGCGCTGTATGAAGTACAGTGATTGTTGATAGCGCTGTATGAAAGTACAGTGATTGTTGATAGCGCTGTATGAAGTACAGTGATTGTTGATAGCGCTGTATGAAGTACAGTGATTGTTGATAGCGCTGTATGAAGTACAGTGATTGTTGATAGCGCTGTATGAAGTACAGTGATTGTTGATAGCGCTGTATGAAGTACAGTGATTGTTGATAGCGCTGTATGAAGTACAGTGATTGTTGATAGCGCTGTATGAAATACAGTGATTGTTGATAGCGCTGTATGAAGTACAGTGATTGTTGATAGCGCTGTATGAAGTACAGTGATTGTTGATAGCGCTGTATGAAGTACAGTGAATTGGTATATAGCGCATGTAAGCAAGATACAGTGATGTAATAGCGCTGTATGATATTACATACAGTGATGTATAGCGCAAAGTACCAGTGATTGTGATAGCGCTGTAATGACAATACAGTTAGATTGGTATGATAGCAGCTGACAATGTAAGTAGCAGCTGACAATGTATGAAGCGCTGCAATGAATGTACAGTGATATGTATAGCGCAGCTATAAGTATACAGTGAATTTTATGAAAGCGCATGTATGAAGTACAGTGATTGGATGAACTAGCAGTGTATGGAAATACAGTGATTGTTGATAGCGCTGTAATGAATACAGTGAATGTGATGAGCGCTGTAATGATAACAGTGAATTGTTGAATCAGCGCTGTATGAAGTACATGATTGAGATAGCTGTATGAAGTACAGTGATGTTGACAATGTATGAGCAGTGACAATGTATGGCGGATAAGTACATAGCATGCTAACAATGATGGAGGCTGATCAATATGAGCACTGTAATTATAACTAACAATATGGAGCATTGACAATGATAGCAGCAAAATGTATGAGCATTGATCAAGTAGAGCAGCTACAATTCAGACAGTTACAAGTAGGACATTGAAAGGTAATGTATGTGACAGCTGACAATGTATGTACAGCTGACAATGTATGGAGCGCTGACAATGATGGAGCAGCTGATAATGTATGGAGCAGCTAACAATGTATGGAGCAGCTGACAATGTATGGAGCACTGACAATGTATGGAGCAGCTGACAATGTATGGAGCAACTGACAATGTATGGAACAGCTGACAATGTATGGAGCAGCTGACAATGTATGGAGCAGCTTGACAATGTATGGAGCAGCTGACAATGTATAGGAGCAGCTGACAATGTATGGAACAGCTGACAATGTATGGACAGCTGAAATGTATGGACAACTAACAATGTATGGAAGCAGCTGAACAATGTATGGAGCGCTGACAATGTATGGAGCAGCTAATAATGTATGGAGCAGCTGACAATGTATGGGAGCAGCTGACAATGTATGGAGCAGCTGACAATGGATGGCAGCTGAAATGTATGGAGCAGCTGACAATGTATGGAACAGTGACAATGATGGAACAGCTAATAATGTATGGAACAGCTGACAATGTATGGACAGCTGACAATGTATGGAGCAGTTGACAATGTATGGAACAGCTAGACAATGTATGGAACAGCTGACAATGTATGGAACAGCTGACAATGTATGGAACAGCTGACAATGTATGGAACAGCTGACAATGTATGGACAGTCTGACAATGTATGGAGCAGCTAACAATGTATGGAGCAGTGACAATGTATGGAACAGCTGACAATGTATGGAGCAGCTGACAATGTATGGAGCAGCTGATAATGTATGGAACAGCTAACAATGTACGGAGCAGCTGACAATGTATGGAACAGTTGACAATGTATGGAACAGCTGACAATGTATGGAGCAGCTAACAATGTATGGAGCAGTTGACAATGTATGGAACAGCTGACAATGTATGGAACAGCTGACAATGTATGGAACAGCTGACAATGTATGGAACAGCTGACAATGTATGGAACAGCTGACAATGTATGGAGCAGCTGACAATGTATGGAGCAGCTGACAATGTATGGAGCAGTTGACAATGTATGGAACAAATGACAATGTATGGAACAGCTGACAATGTATGGAACAGCTGACAATGTATGGAACAGCTGACAATGTATGGAACAGCTGACAATGTATGGAACAGCTGACAATGTATGGAGCAGTTGACAATGTATGGAACAGCTGACAATGTATGGAGCAGCTGATAATGTATGGAACAGCTAACAATGTATGGAGCAGCTGACAATGTATGGAACAGTTGACAATGTATGGAACAGCTGACAATGTATGGAGCAGCTAACAATGTATGGAGCAGTTGACAATGTATGGAACAGCTGACAATGTATGGAACAGCTGACAATGTATGGAACAGCTGACAATGTATGGAACAGCTGACAATGTATGGAGCAGCTAACAATGTATGGAGCAGTTGACAATGTATGGAACAGCTGACAATGTATGGAGCAGCTAACAATGTATGGAACAGCTGAAAATGTATGGAACAGCTGACAATGTATGGAGCAGCTAACAATGTATGGAGCGGCTGACAATGTATGGAGCAGCTGACAATGTATGGAACAGCTGACAAAGTATGGAGTGGCTGACAATGTATGGAGCAGCTGACAATGTATGGAACAGCTGACAATGGATGGAGCACCTGACAATGGATGGAGCACCTGACAATGGATGGAGCACCTGACAATGGATGGAGCACCTGACAATGGATGGAGCACCTGACAATGGTTGGAGTGGATGGCAATGGTTGGAGCACCTGACAATGGATGGAGCACCTGACAATGGATGGAGCAGCTGACAATGTATGGAGCAGCTGACAATGTATGGAACAGCTGACAATAGATGGAGCACCTGACAATGGTTGGAGCACCTGACAATGAATGGAGCATCTGACAATGGTTAGAGTGGATGGCAATGGTTGGAGCACCTGACAATGGATGGAGCACCTGACAATGGATGGAGCACCTGACAATGGATGGAGCGGCTGACAATGTATGGAGCAGCTGACAATGTATGGAACAGCTGACAAAGTATGGAGTGGCTGACAATGTATGGAGCACCTGACAATGAATGGAGCATCTGACAATGGTTGGAATGGATGGCAATGGTTGGAGCACCTGACAATGGATGGAGCACCTGACAATGGATGGAGCAGCTGACAATGGATGGAGCAGCTGACAATGGATGGAGCACCTGACAATGGATGGAGCAGCTGGCAATGGATGGAGCACCTGACAATGGATGGAGCAGCTGGCAATGGTTGGAGTGGATGGCAATGATTGGAGCACCTGACAATGGATGGAGCACCTGACAATGGATGGAGCACCTGACAATGGATGGAGCAGCTGACAATGGATGGAGCACCTGACAATGGATGGAGCACCTGACAATGGCTGGAGCACCTGACAATGGATGGAGCAGCTGGCAATGGTTGGAGCAGCTGGCAATGGTTGGAATGGATGGCAATGATTGGAGCACCTGACAATGGATGGAGCACCTGACAATGGATGGAGCACCTGACAATGGATGGAGCAGCTGGCAATGGTTGGAGTGGATGGCAATGATTGGAGCACCTGACAATGGATGGAGCACCTGACAATGGATGGAGCAGCTGGCAATGGTTGGAGCACCTGACAATGGATGGAGCACCTGACAATGGATGGAGCACCTGACAATGGATGGAGCACCTGACAATGGATGGAGCACCTGACAATGGATGGAGCACCTGACAATGGATGGAGCACCTGACAATGGATGGAGCAGCTGGCAATGGTTGGAGTGGATGGCAGTGATTGGAGCACCTGACAATGGATGGAGCACCTGACAATGGATGGAGCACCTGACAATGGATGGAGCACCTGACAATGGATGGAGCACCTGACAATGGATGGAGCAGCTGGCAATGGTTGGAGTGGATGGCAATAATTGGAGCAGATGGCAATGGTTGGAACAGGCCTTAATCTAACTGTTGTATAGGTCCAGCTTAGCAGTGAGAGAACAGGACAGACACCACTTGTTAGACAAAGTGGTCAGACGGAAAAGAAAGAAAGAGTAAAGGATGGAAGGGGGGAGCCCGGGGGATGGGTATGGGGGTGGGGGTGGGGGTGGAGGGACTAGACATCTGTCAAATGAATGAAGAGGGGCATGCGACAGGCGAGTGTGTCTGCGTGTGTGAGTGATGGAGAGGGATGCTTCCAAAGGGTTGGAGGATAAAACGCCCACACTTCATTGTGTTTCACTGACTGAAAAATAGCTTGTGTCAAAACCGCTCAGCGTGATACAACAGCTCTCTCTGTCTCTCTGTCTCTGTCTCTGTCTATCTATCTATCTATCTATCTATCTATCTATCTGTCTGTCTATCTCTCTGTCTATCTCTCTGTCTATCTCTCTCTGTCTCTCTCTGCCTGCCTGTCTGTCTCTTTCTGTCTCTCTCTCTCTCTCTCTATCTGTCTATCTCTATCTCTCTGTCTATCTCTCTCTGTCTCTCTCTGCCTGTCTGTCTCTCTGTCTCTCTCTCACTCTCTGTCTCTGTCTGTCTGTCTGTCTGTCTCTCTCTGTCTGTCTTTCTTTTTTTTTCTTTCTGTCTCTCTGTCTGTCTCTCCCTCTCTTCATGTGTGATCTGTTTCAATATGGATTTGGTTTCGTTCGGAAAAACCAAGTTTTAAGAGAGTAACTGTTTGTTTGTTTGTTTGTTTGCTTGCTTGTTTGTTGTTTGTTTGTTTGTTTGTTTGTTTGTTTGAAGAGTGACTGACTGTGATTGTAGTTGTCAGAATTGGAAGGAACAAGTACACAGTGGCCATAGATTCAACATGTGTCGAAAGTTTTGCCTTTCTCTGAACAGTTTATAAACATATTTGCTGATAAATATGGAAAGATACTTGACATTTATGATGACCAAAAACGTCAGCAAGAAATGAAATATGTTTAATGTTTATCATTGGAGGGTTCTTAGCAGAAACACTGACAGCACTAACGTCAGCAAGGTGTGAAATATACTTGATGTTTATTAATGGAGATTTATCAGAGAAATGCTGACAGCACTAACGTCAGCAAGGTGTGAAATATACTTGATGTTTATTAATGGAGATTTATCAGAGAAATGCTGACAGCACTAACGTCAGCACGGTGGGAAATATGCTTAATGGTTATGATTGAAGGATTGTCGACAGAAATGCTGACAGCACTAACGTCATCAAAGTGTGAAATATGCTTAATGGTTATCATTGAAGGGCTGTGATAATGCTCACAGCTCCAACGTCATCAAGGTGTGAAATATGCTTAATGTTTAAATTGGAGGGTTGTCAACAGAAATGTTAACAGCACTAACGTCATCAAGGTGTGAAATATGCTTAATATTTATGATTGGAGAATTATCAGCAGAAATGCTAACAGCACCAACATCAGCACGGTGTAAAATATGTTTATAATTGGAGGATTGTCAACAAAAATGCTGACAGCACCAACGTCAGCAGGGCATGAAATATGCTTAATGGTTATGATCGGAGGGCTGTCATCAGAAATGCTAACAGCACTAACGTCAGCAAGGTGTGAAATATGCTTATGTTTATGATTGGAGGGCTGTCATCAGAAATGCTAACAGCACTAACGTCATCAAGGTGTGAAATATGCTTAACTCAATAACTGTCAAGATTAACAGATTTCAAATCAAAACGGTGTCTATGCCTTCATTCTTCCTGTCGTCACGTGCTGTTCTGTCATGTGACTTAAAACAGGAACCAACAGCTGTGTGTGTGTGTGTGTGTGTGTGTGTGTGTGTGTGTGTGTGTGTGTGTGTGTGTGTGTGTGTGTATGTGTGTGTGTGTATGTGTGTGTGTGTATGTGTGTGTGTATGTGTGTGTGTGTTTGTGTGTGTGTCTTGTGGGTGTGTGTGTATGTGTGTGTGTGTGTGTATGTGTGTGTGTGTGTGTGTGTGTGTGTGTGTGTGTGTGTGTGTGTGTGTGTGTGTGTGTGTGCTGTAGACATATCGCTGTACACACTGTGTGTAGTTAACGGTCTCTGGACCACTGACCCTTCCCTGTGTTGTGACCCTGACCATACATTCTCCAGGGGTCTTTTCAGATGACCTGGATGAACACACACATACTCACTTGCGCGCATACGCGCGCGCACACACACGCATGCACACAAATCACACAAAGAAATAAACACACGCACGCACACACACGTACACACACATACATACACACGCTCTAAGAAGCAAACACACACACATACATGCACACACATACACGCACACACAAACACACACACACATACACGCACACACACAAACCACACGCACACACATACACATACAGGACCAAGATGACCACACACACACACACACACACAACACACACACACACACACACACACACACACACACACACACACACTCACTCACTCACTCACTCACTCACTCACTCAAACACACTCACTCACACACACACACTCACAGACACACAACTCACAAACACACACATACACACACACACACACACACACACACAACACACACACACACACACACAACACACACACACACACACACACACCAACACACACACACACACACTAATTCAAGTAACAATGTTCCATGTCACCCTCCAAAGCCCTAAAGCTCCATCCATCACTCTTCCAAAAATCAACCACACACTCTCATTCACGTCTCCCGATTTCTCCTTCCCTTCCTCCAGCCTCTCACTGACCACACTGCCCCCCCCTCCCCCATCATCATCATCACCACCACCACCACCACACACTGTCTCATAAGTCCTGGTTGCTGTGTCTAACAAGTCGTTTCTTTCATGTTGTCTAGCTGCCAATCTGATGGTATAGCATGAAGCCTGTTTTAGCCATTGTCGGCTGTTCAAACCATTGTCGGCTGTTCAAACCATTGTCGGCTGTTCAAACCATTGTCGGCTGTTCCAGCCAAACTCTCTGACAACGACATCGGGATTCTAGCAATTTCCGGTTCCTGCGTGTGATTGGCGAGATTTCACGAGACGTTCGTCTTTAGGTCTCGTTTCTAGCGCTATTGCTGGCGACGTGAGCGTTGTGGGAGCTTTCAGTAGACAACAGCTGAGCTGAAAATCAATGATTAGGAAATCAAAGAGAAAAAGAAAAGGCCAATGATGGAAAAAACATACTGACAGGGGTGAGGTATATGTGTGAGAGAGAGAGAGACAGAGAGAGAGAGGACAGAGAGAGAGAGAAAGAAAGAAAGAGAACTCTGGTTTTATTTGTTTTAGGACAGTGACCTACAATTCAATAATGCCCATTGACACATAATATAATGAGTTAGCTTTTTTCAGTGTATATATATATATAATTATATATATCAGTTCCAAAAGTGATAGAGACCTGTCCATACACAGCCAGGTAATCAGCCATAACTCCTGTCATTCATTAAGTAACCTTCAGTCTAACGTTGGTTTAAACGTATTCACGAGTTCTTGATAAAGAGGTTATCATGGTGTATGGTGTACCATGTGTGGTATACATCTGTCCATAAATAGCCAGTATATTCTTATCAGTCTGTGTCAGATATTCTATTACAGTACGTGACCCAAAAACTGGGTCTTATGATTTTAAACTTGTACATAGAAAACGATGTAAGCTCTTTCTAAAATATCAAAAGAGATGTCAGGCAGGGTTGTATTTTGTCACCACATTTGTTGTCACTTTACAGCAAAATCATTATGAGACACCTAGAATGCCGTGGTTCGAGGAAAAATGACAGTTTGAATGTAGAGGCTTTAAGACGGGCAGCTAACAGGCCAGTTTTGAGTGTAGAGGCTTTAAGACGGGCAGCTAACAGGCCAGTTTTGAATGTAGAGGCTTCAAGACAGGCAGCTAACAGGCCAGTTTTGAGTGTAGAGGCTTTAAGACAGGCAGCTAACAGGCCAGTTTTGAGTGTAGAGGCTTTAAGACGGGCAGCTAACAGGCCAGTTTTGAATGTAGAGGCTTCAAGACAGGCAGCTAACAGGCCAGTTTTGAATGTAGAGGCTTCAAGACAGGCAGCTAACAGGCCAGTTTTGAATGTAGAGGCTTTAAGACGGGCAGCTAACAGGCCAGTTTTGAATGTAGAGGCTTTAAGACGGGCAGCTAACAGGCCAGTTTTGAGTGTAGAGGCTTCAAGACGGGCAGCTAACAGGCCAGTTTTGAATGTAGAGGCTTTAAGACGGGCAGCTAACAGGCCAGTTTTGAATGTAGAGGCTTTAAGACAGGCAGCTAACCGGCCAGTTTTGAGTGTAGAGGCTTTAAGACAGGCAGCTAACAGGCCAGTTTTGAATGTAGAGGCTTCAAGACAGGCAGCTAACAGGCCAGTTTTGAATGTAGAGGCTTCAAGACGGGCAGCTAACAGGCCAGTTTTGAATGTAGAGGCTTCAAGACAGGCAGCTAACAGGCCAGTTTTGAATGTAGAGGCTTTAAGACGGGCAGCTAACAGGCCAGTTTTGAATGTAGAGTCTTTAAGACGGGCAGCTAACAGGCCAGTTTTGAGTGTAGAGGCTTCAAGACGGGCAGCTAACAGGCCAGTTTTGAATGTAGAGGCTTTAAGACGGGCAGCTAACAGGCCAGTTTTGAATGTAGAGGCTTTAAGACAGGCAGCTAACCGGCCAGTTTTGAGTGTAGAGGCTTTAAGACAGGCAGCTAACAGGCCAGTTTTGAATGTAGAGGCTTCAAGACAGGCAGCTAACAGGCCAGTTTTGAATGTAGAGGCTTCAAGACAGGCAGCTAACAGGCCAGTTTTGAATGTAGAGGCTTTAAGACGGGCAGCTAACAGGCCAGTTTTGAATGTAGAGGCTTTTTTAAGATGGGCAGCTAACAGGCCAGTTTTGAGTGTAGAGGCTTCAAGACGGGCAGCTAACAGGCCAGTTTTGAATGTAGAGGCTTCAAGACAGGCAGCTAACAGGCCAGTTTTGAGAGTAGAGGCTTTAAGACAGGCAGCTAACAGGCCAGTTTTGAGAGTAGAGGCTTTAAGACAGGCAGCTAACAGGCCAGTTTTGAGAGTAGAGGCTTTAAGACAGGCAGCTAACAGGCCAGTTTTGAATGTAGAGGCTTCAAGACAGGCAGCTAACAGACCAGTTTTTAGTGTAGAGGCTTTAAGACAGGCAGCTAACAGGCCAGTTTTGAATGTAGAGGCTTTAAGACGGGCAGCTAACAGGCCAGTTTTGAGTGTAGAGGCTTTAAGACAGGCAGCTAACAGGCCAGTTTTGAGTGTAGAGGCTTTAAGACAGGCAGCTAACAGACCAGCTTTGAGAGTAGAGGCTTTAAGACAGGCAGCTAACAGGCCAGTTTTGAGAGTAGAGGCTTTAAGACGGGCAGCTAACAGGCCAGTTTTGAGTGTAGAGGCTTTAAGACGGGCAGCTAACAGACCAGTTTTGAATGTAGAGGCTTTAAGACAGGCAGCTAACAGGCCAGTTTTGAGTGTAGAGGCTTTAAGACAGGCAGCTAACAGACCAGTTTTGAGTGTAGAGGCTTTAAGACGGGCAGGTAACAGACCAGTGTGAAATATATCGGACTGTTACGGGCTGACATTGAACTCGAGATATCAGGTCTTCAGTTCATGGCTGTCTAAAGAACCAACCGACCCGTGTAACAAACAACAACAACAACAACAAAAACCATTAACAACAAAACAACAAAAACAAAAACAAACAACAACAGCAACGAAACAACAACAAAACAACAACAACAACAACAAAACAACAACAAAACAACAAACAACAACAAAAACAAAACAACAACAACAACAAAACAACAAAACAAAACAACAACAAAAACAAAAACAAACAACAAAACGTGGCCCGTGCAAAGGTTGACCCTCACAAGCCCTGTGCTATTAGCATAACGTTCTGACCAATGGGCCGGTATCTCCTGGTATTAACCGTTTGACTTCCGCACACTGTCCACCAACTGCAAAAATTTAACCCTCTGACTCCCTCACCCTATCCACCAGCTTTCTGTGCAGGAAGCTGGTGGATAGGGCTAAGGAATCAAAGGGTTAAGTTTTTGCAGGAAGCTGTTGGATAGGACGAAGGAATCAAAGGGTTAAGTTTTTGCAGGAAGCTAGTGGATAGGACGAAGGAATCAAAGGGTTAAGTTTTTGCAGGAAGCTGGTGGATAGGGCGAAGGAGTCAAAGGGTTAAGTTTTTGCAGGAAGCTGGTGGATAGGGCGAAGGAGTCAAAGGGTTAAGTTTTTGCTTTGCCAGTAAGTTTGTCAACCAGGACGCTGGTGGACAGGGTGCGGGAATCAAAGGGTTATATAACAATGTACGTGCATAGGATTTGACATAAGCTCAGAGAATCTTCCGGATGGAAGGTAACAGTTTGGGATAAAGCACGTTTGAGGACCACCCAAGCCTGATGAATCTCTCTTGAATGGATTTCAAAATCCAATTTCAACACAAAGCAGATTGTCGTTGTTGTTTCTGATGTTACAACCCACAGTCAATATTATTCCGTGGTATTCTATAAATCATTTCACCACAGCTGTGCTGATTTCAGTCTTCTATTATCAAATCTGATTGCCTTGATCGGATTTCAGCGGCCATAAATGTCATTTTGGGGATATTTTGGAGATTTTGTAAATTGATGGAATAGTTAATCCTCTTTCTTTTCAGATTGGGACTAAAGGAGATTGATTCTGATGAGTCTTTTCTTTGGTGTCGTGTTGTTATTTCAGTCTTCCTGTCTATCTGTCTGTCTGTCTGTCTAGCTTTTGCTCTCTCTTTTCCTTTTCTCTTCTCTTCTCTCCCTCTCTCTCTTTCTCTCTCTCTCTCTCTGTCTGTCTCTGTCTCTGTCTCTGTCTCTCTCTGTTATCCTGTTCTCTTCTCTCTCTTTCTCTCTGTCTCTCTCTCTCTGTCTCTCTGTCTCTCTCTCTCTCTCTCTCTCTCTCTGTATATATATATATATATATATATATATATATATATAAATATATATATAAGAAGTTGAAGTTTGGAGTTTATTCAAGAGGGATGCATCGAACTCGGTTTATCTGAGACTACTTTGTGTCAAACGGACAGATAAAAAAAAATAGTGAAAGTGTCCTGGAAGAACTTGATACCACCAGAAAATTACTAGCAGACATCGACAAGAAAAGACTAAAATACACTGGCCATGTGTCAGGCAACAAGAACACAGACCTCATGGCAACCATCTTTCAAGGACAAACAGTGGCAAAAAGGAGGAAAGCGGACCCCCAATCTCATACATAACCAACATCTGTGGCCAAAACATTCAAGAAATTGCCAACAAAAATCAAGACATAGCGGCCTGGTGGGAGATGGTGGTGTCGAGGTGTGCAGCAGCCAACACCCCAACCTGGTGACGCCGACAGGTGAGACAGGTGAGACACTTCTTAGCAGAGCACGGAGAACTCAAGCTGTTGGCCGAGCTGACCACAGTCCACTATGTTGTTATACAGTCTGTATCTTTGGTGAGCTGACCACAGTCCACTATGTTGTTGTACAGTCTGTATCTTTGGTGAGCTGACCACAGTCCACTATGTTGTTATACAGTCTGTATCTTTGGTGAGCTGACCACAGTCCACTATGTTGTTGTACTGTCTGTATCTTTGGTGAGCTGACCACAGTCCACTATGTTGTTGTACAGTCTGTATCTTTGGTGGGCTGACCACAGTCCACTATGTTGTTATACAGTCTGTATCTTTGGTGAGCTGACCACAGTCCACTATGTTGTTGTACAGTCTGTATCTTTGGTGAGCTGACCACAGTCCACTATGTTGTTGTATAGTCTGTATCTTTGGTGAGCTGACCACAGTCCACTATGTTGTTGTACAGTCTGTATCTTTGGTGAGCTGACCACAGTCCACTATGTTGTTGTACAGTCTGTATCTTTGGTGAGCTCACCACAGTCCACTATGTTGTTGTACAGTCTGTATCTTTGGTGGGCTGACCACAGTCCACTATGTTGTTATACAGTCTGTATCTTTGGTGAGCTGACCACAGTCCACTATGTTGTTGTACAGTCTGTATCTTTGGTGAGCTGACCACAGTCCACTATGTTGTTGTACAGTCTGTATCTTTGGTGAGCTGACCACAGTCCACTATGTTGTTGTACAGTCTGTATCTTTGGTGAGCTGACCACAGTCCACTATGTTGTTGTACAGTCTGTATCTTTGGTGAGCTGACCACAGTCCACTATGTTGTTGTACAGTCTGTATCTTTGGTGAGCTGACCACAGTCCACTATGTTGTTGTACAGTCTGTATCTTTGGTGAGCTGACCACAGTCCACTGTGTTATTATACAGTCTGTATCTTTGGTGAGCTGACCACAGTCCACTATGTTGTTATACAGTCTGTATCTTTGGTGAGCTGACCACAGTCCACTGTGTTGTTATACAGTCTGTATCTTTGGTGAGCTGACCACAGTCCACTATGTTGTTGTACAGTCTGTATCTTTGGTGGGCGTGCATGCTGGCTGTTTCCATAAACCTCCAGACAGTGACAGGATTTAACAGGATCTTCTCGTGTATACACGTATTTGATATGCTGTGTGTGTATACACACGAAGGGAGTTTAGTCACTGACGGGTCTGTATACGTGTTGCCCAGGTAGATGTGAAAAAATCTCTGCCTTTGCTCACCAGGTGGAGTGTCTAGGCGGTTCGAACCACGGGCCTTCCGATTGAAAGTCTGATATTTACCCACTTGGCTACCGTGCCCAAGGTACTGTACTAATTAAATCAGCAGCGGCAGCAGCAGGAATGTGTAATGTGGATTGTTGTTGGTGTGTTGGTGTGGCATCTGCTTTTGTTCTGTTCCTACAAAATCCTTTGAAAGTAGATTTAACCGTCCTGTCCTCTCTCCTTGTGGCTTCCTGTCAACATGTGTGTGCGCGCGCGCGCGCGTGTGTGTGTGTGTGTGTGTGAGAGAGCGTGTGTGTGTGTGAACGTGTGTGTGTGTGTGTGTGTGTGCGTACGTGTGTGTGTGTGTGAGTGTGTACGTGTGTGTGTGTGTGTACGTGTGAGCATGAGGGAGACAGAGAGCACTTACAGGGGACGGGGAGGTATGGGATGGGTGAGAGAGACAGACGAACGAAATCTGCACAGAAAATGGAAAGTAAACATTTACAACGTAACCACAAAGTGTCCGGCACACGCAGTGTTGAGTAGGAACCAGCTGGCGTCTGAAAAATCCCACAGTGATTGTGACAGTGCTGATGAGATCCGAACCCACAACCTTCCAGTCTGTTGTGTTAACCGCTGTACCGTGGCCACCGGTGTAACACGCTAGAATTGACCACACGCCATATTTGCCAACACGGCATTTCTCCTTTAAGGAGAGCAACGTAATTGACAATCATTTAATTAATAGTTGATAGATCCGGTAGCACATACACTATACACACACACACACACACACACACACACATACACACACACACACACACACACACACACACACACACACACACACACACACACACACACACACACACACACACACACACACGCAAGTACCCAGAGAAACAGAGAAACAGACAGGCCGATAGACAGACAAAACAAACAGATGATGTTGAAGATAACCCCTTACCAGTGCTGTCACTGACTTAATTAATACAAAGACAGGTGGATGACAGACAGACAGGTGGATGACAGACAGACAGGTGGATGGCAGACAGACAGGTGGATGACAGACAGACAGGTGGATGGCAGACAGACAGGTGGATGACAGACAGACAGGTGGATGACAGACAGACAGGTGGATGACAGACAGACAGGTGGATGGCAGACAGACAGGTGGATGACAGACAGACAGGTGAATGGAAGACAGACAGGTGAATGGCAGACAGACAGGTGGATGGCAGACAGACAGGTGGATGACAGACAGACAGGTGAATGGAAGACAGACAGGTGGATGGCAGACATACAGGTGAATGGCAGACATACAGATGGATGGCAGACAGGTGGATGGCAGACAGACAGATGGATGACAGACAGACAGGTGGATGACAGACAGACAGGTGGATGACAGACAGACAGGTGGATGACAGACAGACAGGTGGATGACAGACAGACAGGTGGATGGCAGACAGACAGGTGGATGACAGACAGGTGAATGGCAGACAGACAGGTGGATGGCAGACAGGTGGATGACAGACAGGTGGATGACAGACAGGTGGATGGCAGACAGACAGGTGGATGACAGACAGACAGGTGGATGGCAGACATACAGATGGATGGCAGACAGGTGGATGGCAGACAGACAGGTGGATGACAGACAGGTGAATGGCAGACAGACAGGTGGATGGCAGACAGGTGGATGGCAGACAGACAGACAGATGGATGACAGACAGGTGAATGGCAGACAGGTGAATTGCAGACAGACAGGTGGATGGCAGACAGGTGGATGACAGACAGGTGAATGGCAGACATACAGATGGATGGCAGACAGGTGGATGGCAGACAGACAGGTGGATGACAGACAGGTGAATGGCAGACAGACAGGTGGATGACAGACAGGTGGATGGCAGACAGACAGACAGATGGATGACAGACAGGTGAATGGCAGACAGGTGAATGGCAGACAGACAGGTGGATGGCAGACAGGTGGATGACAGACAGGTGGATGACAGACAGGTGGATGGCAGACAGACAGGTGGATGACAGACAGACAGGTGGATGGCAGACATACAGATGGATGGCAGACAGACAGATGGATGACAGACAGACAGGTGGATGGCAGACATACAGATGGATGGCAGACAGGTGGATGGCAGACAGACAGATGGGATTACAGACAGACAGGTGGATGACAGACAGACAGATGGATGACAGACAGACAGGTGGATGACAGACAGACAGGTGGATGACAGACAGACAGGTGGATGGCAGACAGACAGGTGGATGACAGACAGGTGAATGGCAGACAGACAGGTGGAGACAGACAGGTGATGGCAGACAGACAGGTGGATGACAGACAGTGACAGAGTGGATGGCAGACAGACAGGTGGATGACAGACAGGTGGATGTACAGACAGGTGATGGCAGACAGACAGGTGGATGGCAGACAGGTGATGGCAGACAGAAGGTGAATGGCAGACAGACAGGTGTGCAGACATGGACAGACAGACAGGTGGATGCAGAACAGGTGGATGGCAGACAGACAGACAGGTGAATGGCAGACAGACAGTGGATGCGAATGGACAGACAGGTGGATGACGCAGACAGGACACAGGTGGATGACAGACAGACAGGTGGATGGCAGACATACAGTGGTGAGAACGGGGATGGACAGACAGACAGGTGATGACAGACAGACAGGTGATGGCAGACGCAGGACAACAGGTGGATGACAGACAGACAGGTGGATGGCAGACAGACAGCAGTGGATGACAGACAGACAGGTGGATGGCAGACAACAGGTGGATGACAGACAGACAGGTGATGGCAGACAGACAGTGGATGCAACAGACAGTGATGGCAGACAGCAGGAAGTGGTGAAGGAGACATGGGATGGAGACATGTTGATGATCAACAGTTTGATGACTTCAGAAGGAAACCGTTTTGTCCCCTGTCCCATATAGATCATCTCCCTGTCCCAATAGATCATCTCCCCTGTCCCATATAGATCATCTCCCTGTCCCAATAGATCATCTCCCCTGTCCCATAATAGATCATCTCCCTGTCCGATATAGATCATCTCCCCTGTCCCATATAGATCATCTCCCCTGTCCCATATAGATCATCTCCCCTGTCCCATAAGATATCTCCCTGTCCCATATAGATCATCTCCCCTGTCCCATATAGATCATCTCCCCTGTCCCATATAGATCATCTCCCCTGTCCCATATAGATATCTCCCCTGTCCATATAGATCATCTCCCTGTCCCATATAGATCATCTCCCCTGTCCCATATAGATATCTCCCCTGTCCCATATAGATCATCTCCCCTGTCCATATAGATCATCTCCCCTGTCCCATATAGATCATCTCCCCTGTCCCATATAGATTATCTCCCCTGTCCCATATAGATCATCATCCCCTGTACCATATAGTATATCTCCCCTGTCCGATATAGATCATCTCCCCTGTCCCATATAGATCATCTCCCCTGTCCCATAAGATTCATCTCCCCTGTCCCATATAGATCATCTCCCTGCCCCGATATAGATCATCTCCCCTGTCCCATATAGATCATCTCCCTGTCCCATATAGATATCTCCCCTGTCCCAATAGATCATCTCCCCTGTCCCATATAGTATCTCCCCTGTCCCATATAGATCATCTCCCCTGTCCCATATAGATCATCTCCCCTGTCCCATGCAGATCATCTCCCCTGTCCCATAAGATCATCTCCCCTGTCCCAATAGATCATCTCCCCTGTCCCAATAGATCATCTCCCCTGTCCCTATAGATCATCTCCCCTGTCCCATATAGATCATCTCCCCTGTCCCATATAGATCATCTCCCCTGTCCCATATAGATCATCTCCCCTGTCCCATACAGATCATCTCCCCTGTCCCATATAGATCATCTCCCCTGTCCCGTATAGATCATCTCCCCTGTCCCGAATAGATCATCTCCCCTGTCCCAATAGATCATCTCCCCTGTCCCAAATAGATCATCTCCCCTGTCCCATATAGATCATCTCCCCTGTCCCATATAGATCATCTCCCCTGTCCCAATAGATCATCTCCCCTGTCCCATATAGATCATCTCCCTGTAAACGGATGGATGACCACCCAAGTGGCTGTGTGCAGTGCAATGATAAACAGGATGTTGCAAACTATCTGTTGTAAGGCCAAGGTCTGTCTTCTGGCCTGTCTTTCGGAAAGGGTAAGGGACAGGGAAGGGATGAAATGAGCTATCACACACACACCACACACACAACACACACACAACACACACACACACACACACACACAACACACAACACAGTGCGCGCGCGCTACACCTGACGTCACAGACATAGCCCCGCCCACCACCATTTAAATTAACGTCCATTCGAAACGTTGCTGTTGATTTATGATCGCATTTTGAATGAATGCAACCTATTATTTCTGATGTTGGAAATAGATAAACAGCTGCTTATTGCACAACTGATCTCTGTTTACAAACAAATTAACCAAGGTCAACTCGATTAATTAACTGTAGATTACAATATATAAGATGTTATACTACTGCTCTGCTGCTACTACTAATACTACCACTACTACTACTACCACTACTACTATCACCGATGATGATAATCATCATCGTCATCATCATCATCATCAACCTTCTTCTCTTCTTCTTCTTCTTCTTCTTCTTCTTTCTTCTTCTTCTTCTTTCTTCTTCTTCTTCTTTTCTTCTTCTTCTTCATCTTCTTCTTCTTCTCTTCGTCTTCTTCTTCATGACAAGAATAACAACACAGTAATAACGACAACAACAACAAGAACAACAACAACAAACAATAATAATAATAATATTAATATTAATAATAACAATATTAATAATAACAGTAATAACAATAATGATAATATTGATAACAACAATAATAATGATTAACAATAATAATAACGATATAATAGTGATGATGATGATGATGATGATGATGATGATGATGATGATGATGATGAACAACTCAAGAAAAGTGCACCTTACAACCTGTGTGCACTGGGAACAGGCAGAAAAGGAGATGACCTACAGGCAGAAGCCTAAGTGCCTGGAGTGGGTTCACACGGGTTGTGGGTGTTACTGGGTCATGGTGTCGTTACAGGGTCGTGTGGTGGTGGTCTTCGATTGGGGAAGTGGGGGGGGGGGGGTCTCTCACTCCGTCTAGGCTCCGTGACTGAGTGATGACTGTCGTTAAGTACAGGGGCTTTGTAGACAGTGTTCTTAGTAAGCTGGATCACAATAGGTACTGTTGATCTCCGTGACTGAGTGATGACTGTCGTTAAGTACAGGGCTTTGTACGACAGTGTTCTTGTAAGCTGGATCACAATAGGCACTGTTGATCTCCACCCAAGTGACCCAGCAGTACTGCAGGGTCTGCTCTGGTGGGTAGCCAAGAGACGGTTTTGACATCACTGGCTTACAGGGTCTTTCTGGCACTGTGGCTTTGACTGAGTGAAGTGTGTGTGTGTGTGTGTGGGGGGGGGGGTGGATGGAGTGTTGGGGAGCCGGCATGAGCGGCGTGAGTCGACTTCACTGAGGTGGTGCACAACTTGGGGCAGAAAACATAAAAAGCTAAAAGAAGAGGAAGACAGGGAAAGGGGGAGAGAAGAGGGAGAGTGGGAGAGAGGGGGAGAGAGAGGAGAGAGAGGGGGGGGCAGAGAGAGAGAGGGAGAGAGCGAGGAAAGAGAGAGGGGAACGGGGACAGAGAGAGGGAGAGAGACAGAGGGCATACAAAGAGAGAGAGACAAAGGAGAGAGGGAGAGAGAAGAAATGGGGACAGAGAGGGCAGAAAGAGAGGAAGAGAGAGGTGAAGAGAGAGAGAGAGGGAGAGAGAGAGAGGAATGGGGACAGAACGAGAGAGGAGAGAGAGAGGGCAGAGAGAGAGAGAGAGAGACGAACTAGTGGCACACCATACCACCAAAAATGGCACTACTATTTTCCTACCCAGAAAATGGCACTACTATTTATCCTACCCAGAAATTGGCACTACTATTTGTCCTACCCAGAAATTGGCACTACTATTTGTCCTACCCAGAAATTGGCACCACTATTTGTCCTACCCAGAAATTGGCACTACTCTTTGTCCTATCCAGAAATTGGCACTACTCTTTGTCCAAACCAGAAATTGGCACTACTCTTTGTCCTACTCAGAAAATGGCACTACTATTTATCCTACCCATAAAATGACACTACTCTTTGTCATACCCATAAAATGACACTACTCTTTGTCATACCCATAAAATGGCACTGCTATTTGGGTCATTCCCCCCCCCCCCCCAAATGGCATTGCTATTTGTGCTACCCAAAAAATGGCAGTATTATTTGTCCTACGCAGAAAATGGCAGTACTTTTTGCCACATAAAAACAGTTATCCTTGGTACCATGGAGTGGGTGTGTGGGTGTCAGCAGGTGGCAAGGAGTAGGATGTACATCGTGTTGGCAGTGGGAGAGACACCATTCAGCCTTCATTTTCACCAGTAATCCTATAGCACAACGTGATGACATTTGAGAGTATTAAGTGCTGCTGTCAGTGACGGTAGAAAAACAGTTTGGAGAAGAAGAGCTTTGACTTGCTATTGTTCTACGTTTTCTTTTATCGCCTAAGTGCTTATATTGATGGTGGGGGTGATCGTGTGTTTTCTGAATCACGGAGTCTCAGTTTCAGTGTCACTTACCACTTTCGTACTGGGTGTCATCTTACGACAAATTCAGTGATCCCAAGCCACCCAGCGCGAAAATTGCCCGTCTCCATGCTCTGATCAGTCTGATGGTGCCGACTTTGTGTTTCATAGATCGTGTCTCTCACCACCCACCACCCCACATCCCATCTTGTGCTGTTGGGCGTCTGCATGGTCAGTGTACACCTGGTGGTAAGTACATGTATGGCCGATTTTCCTGTTCCTGCCAGCTGCCATGGAGCTTGGTGGTCACAGGAAATGTAGTTGTCGGCCATGTCTCCTGTCACAGGAGTTGTAGTCGCCATGTCTCCTGTCACAGGAGTTGTCGGCCGTGTCTCCTATCACAGGAGTTGTCGGCCATATCTCCTGTCTCCTGTCACAGGAGTTGTCGGCCATGTCTCCTGTCACAGGAGTTGTCAGCCATGTCTCCTGTCACAGGAGTTGTAGTCGGCCATGTCTCCTGTCACAAGAGTTATAGTCGGCCATGTCTCCTGTCACAGGAGTTATAGTCGGCCATGTCTCCTGTCACAGGAGTTGTAGTCGGCCATGTTTCCTGTCACAGGAGTTATATTCGGCCATGTCTCCTGTCACAGGAGTTGTAGTCGGCCATGTCTCCTGTCACAGGAGTTGTAGTCGGTCATGTCTCCTGTCAACAGGAGTTGTAGTCGGCCATGTCTCCTGTCACAGGAGTTGTAGTCAGCCATGTCTCCTGTCACAGGAGTTGTAGTCGGCCATGTCTCCTGTACAGGAGTTGTAGTCGGCCATGTCTCCTGTCACAGGAGTTGTAGTCGGCCATGTCTCCTGTCACAGGAGTTGTAGTCGGCCATATCTCCTGTCACAGGAGTTGTAGTCGGCCATGTCTCCTGTCACAGGAGTTGTAGTCGGCCATATCTCCTGTCACAGGAGTTGTGTCGGCCATGTCTCCTGTATCCTGTCACAGGAGTTGTAGTCGGCCATGTTTCCTGTCACAGGAGTTATCGTCGGCCATGTCTCCTGTCACAGGAGTTGTAGTCGGCCATGTCTCCTGTCACAGGAGTTGTCGTTGGCCATGCCCTGTCACTGGAGTTGGTCGTCGGCATGTCATGTCCCTGTCACAGTATTGTAGTCGGCCATTTCTGTTCTCCTGTCACAGGAGTGTTCCAGTGTATAGTCGGCCATGTCTCCTGTCACAGGAGTTGTGTCGGCCATGTCTCCTGTCACAGGAGTTGTCGTCGGCCATGTATCCTGTCTCCTGTCACAGGAGTTTGTCGGCCATTCTGTCTCCTGTCACAGAGTTGTAGTCGGCCTATGTCTCCTGTCACAGGAGTTTAGTCGGCCATGTTCCTGTCACAGGAGTTGTAGTCGGCCATGTTCCTGTCACAGGAGTTGTAGTCGGCCATGTCCCTGTCACAGGAGTTTAGTCGGCCATGTCTCCTGTACAAGGAGTTAGTAGTCGGCCATGTATCCTGTCACAGGAGTTGTAGTCGGCCATGTTCCTGTCCTTGTCACAAGAGTTGTAGTCGGCCATGTATCCTGTCACAGGAGTTGTAGTCGGCCATGTCTC
>JAPXFY010000031.1:48845006-48850006 GCA_030674185.1 Monoplex corrugatus | reverse complement strand
TAAGGATCACAGCATTTCATTTGACTTGCCCATGTCTTTTCTGCCCCAATTTTAACGTCATTTTACTGGCCACAGAAGCTGACAGTTTTACTATGCCATGATGATGGTAACGGGAAAGCTGGAGGGAAAGAGAGCACCAGGTAGACCCAGGGAGAAAATGCTGGACGGACTTGCAGAGTGGCTGGGGACGAGGAGGGTGGGGGAGATGCTAGGGGCAACGAGAGATAGAGACAGATGGAAGTCCATGATCGCCAACGCCATGCGGCAGGGCACCTGATGATGATGATGAGGATGATGACGATGAGGATGATGACCATGGAGCTCCATCTAGCACTGGGATTGCGTGACAGGTATTACTCTACACCTGTTATCATCATATAACTCGGTAGCTACCGGATTTACTGACACCTGCAGTGTTGGTCAAGAGATTTGAACAACACTCTCAGTGACACATCCATAAAGTGGATGAGACTTGGCTGTGTGGTCCCAGTCTTCCCAGTCAGCCCATAGCACGCTCAACTCTGGTTAGGAGCCTTCCGGGGCTGGAAGCTCCCACGGTGATTTTCAAAGGACTGATAGGGATTCGAACCCACAACTTTCCAACTCGATAGTCCGTTGCACTAACCACTACACTTCAACTTATCAGTCTTATTGAAGTATTAAGTGCAAACATTTTCAGACTTCAGTGGCGAAGTTTTCTCAACAACCATACATCATTCCTAATGAAATGTTAAGTGCAAACGTTTTCAGATTTCAGTGGTGAAGTTTTCTCAACTTATCAGTCTTAATGAAGTCTTAAGTGCAAATATTTTCAGACTTCAACTGGAAGTTTTCTCAACAACCATACATTTTTCTCTCGTTTGTTTATATGGATTACTGGTGACTGACTACGTTATTTGCTCTGAAAGTTGTATCAGTGTATTCGTGATGGAATGGACGTTATTTTGGTGTGTGTTTTGTGCCTCTCTTCCCCGAACCTGCGTTTGCTATGGTTCCTGTTTTTGGCCAGACTATCAGGTACAGTTGCAATATTTGATTACACTCGCCCGCCAGTTTATTCCTGCCATGCTTCACACGTGCGTTATCTGGGTCATTCCCTTCCTTTCTCTCTCCCTCCTCCTGCGCTTTTCGTGCCCTCACCATCCCATTCTTCCATCCACCGACAGTTTCGCCCTTCCCTTTCTACATTCCACCGAACTCACTCACATCGGTATTTACACCCTCACCCTCCCACCTGTCAACGTCCTGCCTTGTCGGCTGCTCATTCACCCCTTCTATCCTACAGCTGCAATGAACTGCTAGCAGTGCAACCTGCACCCCTTGATCCAACCTTGAACCTGACATTACGAAGGCTCCGCATCGGTGTGAATCTTCCTCATGTTCGGGGATGCAGGGCGGGGAGAAGAAAGCATAGAAAGATTGCTGTTGCCAGTCGTGCTCCCCCTATCTCTCATGGATCCCCACCTCGCTCTGCTGTTCCATCAAACCTAATTACTGTGCCCCTTTTCAAGCCTGGTTGCTCTGTTAGGTGCCACAAGAAACTGACCCTCTCTGTGTTCAATGCCCGATCAGTGGGTACAGCAGTGAAGAGAACCGCCATCAACGATTTTGTCATTGACAACGATGTCAGTGTGTTGTGTCTGACAGAGACTTGGTTGCTGCCCAGTGGTGATGAGGCCAAGTGTTGTGACTTGTCCCCTCCAGGCTTCAAGACTCTCAGCTTCCCTCGGCAGACCCGTGGTGGAGGCATCGCTTTTGTTGTGTCTGATGCCATTACTTCCTCCATTAGTGCTACCTCGAACTTCTCCTTCCCTCACACTTCATTTGAACTGGCCCAACTTACTCTCTCCCTACCCCAGCTTCTACTTCATGTCTTCTGCTTGTACCGTCCCCCTCCTAACAAAAAGAACCATCTCAAGGACTCACTCTTTCTCGACGAGCTCCCGATCTACTTGAACATATGAACATGGTTAGAGGCAATTTCATTTTGGTGGGAGACTTTAACTTCCACTGGGATACCCCCTCAAATACATATTCGTCGCGTCTCATGGATCTTCTTGAATCCTTCAATCTATCCCAGGCTGTCACCTCCCCTACCCACAAGTCTGGCCATATCCTCGATTGGATCATTCACCCTGAAGGAGAACTGGTTGAGTCTGTCTCGACCAGCCTGTCCCTGACTTCGGACCACTACCCTGTTCTAGCCATGCTGAACCTCCCTGTTCCCTCTAAGCCTCCCCGCTACATTGAGAAGCGTGACTTGGCATCCATCGACTTTTTGGCTTTTAGATCGGATGTGCTGGCCGCTCTTCAGTCGGCTCCTGCCCTATCTGCCGGGCTGTTCAACAGCCTTCTTCAAGACGTCATGGATCGCCATGCTCCTGTTCTTCGACGGAAAATCTCCACCCGACCACCGTCGCCCTGGTTTCCAGCTGCTGGAGAACAAGTACTGGATGCTAAGCGTGCAAGACGAAGGGCTGAGAGACAATGGCTTAAAAGTGGACTAGAAATTCACAAACAGATAATGCGTGCTGCTAACAATTTAGTAAATACCTTAGTACAACAAGCCAAGTCAGCATATTATAATTCAAAAATCACTGCATGTACTACAACTAAACAACTGTTCAAGGTCACCAATGCATTCATGGGGAGAATAAAATCATCCCCACTTCCTTCGCCTGTCTATCCCTCTAATCTACCACAGAAATTTTGTGACTTTTTTAGTAACAAAATTGAAGATCTTCGTTCAAGCCTCGACTCTCAGTCAGCAATGTTACCAGATGTTCCCTATGACTCTTTCACTGGAAACCTGTTTAATGAATTTAAGCCTGTGACTGAAGCTGTTGTCAGTGAAGTTATTCATAAAACTACCATAAAGACATGTGCACTTGATCCCCTTCCATCTGTTCTTTTATCCCAATTGATTCACGATTTGCTTCCCTACATCACTGTCATTGTAAATGACTCTCTCACTTCTGGATGTTTTCCTTCTATTCTCAAGACAGCTATTGTTCAACCTCTTCTAAAGAAACTCTCCCTTGATCCTGAAAACCTGAAAAACTACCGTCCTGTTTCCAATCTGTCCTTTCTTTCTAAGATTATTGAAAAGATCGCACTTCTCCAACTCCAGGAACACCTGGATTGCAACAGCCTTCTCTATCCTTTGCAATCTGCCTATCGCTCTGGTCATAGTACAGAGACTGCTCTTTTGAAGATTGTGAATGATCTGCTATCTACTCTAGACAATGGTCAGGTGTCCCTTCTCTCTCTTCTTGATCTCTCTTCTGCCTTCGACACTATTGATCACAATACTCTTCTTTCTCGACTTCAGAATATTTTTGGTATCTCTGGCATTGCTCTGTCATGGTTTCAATCCTACCTTTCTGGTCGTGTACAAGTTGTCTCCATAAATGGTGTCTCTTCTAATCCTACCATCTTGAAGTACGGTGTTCCTCAGGGCTCTGTCTTAGGCCCTATTCTCTTTATTTTGTACACTCAGCCCATCTCTGACATTGTAGCCCATCATCACATATCCCATCACTGTTTTTCTGATGACAACCAAATCTACATGTCTGGCCATCCCTCCACTATCCCTTCTATAATTCAACGCACACAGCTCTGCATTTCTGACATAAAGTCTTGGATGACATGCAACAAACTCCAGCTGAATAATGACAAAACAGAATTTATATTTATTGCATCAAAGCGACTTCTGTCTACTGTGCCTATCCCTGTTTCTATCCAGCTTGAAGACTCGGTAATCCACACTTCCACATCCGTGCGTAATCTTGGAGTTGTACTGGACCAAACTCTTTCCTTCCACAGCCAGGTATCCTCTGTCTGTCGTGCTTGTTACTTGGAACTTCGACGGATCAGTTCTGTGCGTCATCTTCTATCTGAAGAAAGCACTATAACTCTCATTTCTGCACTCATTCTTTCCAGACTCGACTACTGTAACTCGCTTCTTGCTGGCTGCCCCCAAACACTCTTATCCAAATTGCAAAAAGTTCAAAATAACGCTGCTCGCCTTGTACGGAAATGCCCAAGGTCAACTCATGTTTCCCCTCTGCTTCGAACTCTACACTGGCTTCCTGTTCGAAAGCGTATTGACTATAAACTTTCCCTCCTATGCCATAAGTCTCTGGCTGGTCTAGCTCCCCCCTATCTTTCTGATCTCCTGACTGTTTACATTCCCTCCAGAGAGCTACGCTCTTCTACTGATGCCCACCTACTTAGAATCCCACGCTTCCGCAACAAAACTCTTGGTGAACGTGCTTTTTCTTATCAGGCCCCCTCTATTTGGAACAAACTTCCTTTTCCTCTCCGCTCTACCTGTACCCTTTCTTCGTTTAAGTCCAGTCTAAAAACCACTCTTTTTAAATCCTAGCCTGTAGTGTACTCTTACTTCAGCTGCCACCTTGAAATCTGTGCCCGCGCGCGTGTGTGTGTGTGTGCGGGTGTGTGTGTGTGTGTGTGTGTGTGTGCGGGTGTGTGTGTGTGTGTTGTGTGTGTGTGTGTGTGTGTGCGGGTGTGTGTGTGTGTGTGTGTGTGTGTGTGTGTGTGTGTGTGTGTGTGTGCGTGTGCGTGTGTTGTGTGTGCGTGTGTGTGTGTGTTTACTGTAAGCGCTTAGGGCTTTTTTAGATTAAGCGCCATAAATGTTCACTATTATTATTATTATTATACATCATCAGTCTTAACGAAGTATCAAGAGCAAACATTTTCGGACTTCAGTGGGAAGTTTTCTCAACAACCCTTTATCACTCTTCGTGAAATTTTAACCACAGGTAACGGTACACCTACACTGTCATATTCCACATTTTGTGACAAAACAAACGAAAATTTTGTTTTGTGCGCGTTTAACTCTTTTTGTCGCTGTGGCGTTTTGTGTTCAACAGAATTAAATCAGTGTAATGTACTTAAAAACGTGCACTGATCCAAGAACAAGACATTATCGTAATAGTCAGTGCTCAGGTCCATGTTTTCATACCATTTATTTCTTA
>JAPXFY010000031.1:48797506-48825006 GCA_030674185.1 Monoplex corrugatus | reverse complement strand
CCCTGAGACGTGGACAGTCACCCAGACAGGCAGCTTTGTGTGGCCCAATGGTCAGGTGCTGGACGGTGATACCTGTTTTATGGAGCCCCAGTGTGATAAGTCAGGTAAGGTTTTTACGTCTCTTTGTGTTGTGTTAAGTGCGTGTGTGTGTGTGTGTGTGTACATGTGTGTGTGTGTGTGTGTACATGCGTGTGTGTGTGTGTATGTGTGTGTGTGTGTGTGTGTGTTACATGTGTGTGTGTGTACATGTGTGTGTATGTGTGTGTACATGTGTGTGTGTGTGTGTGTGTGTACATGTGTGTATATACTGTGTGTGTGTATGTGCGTGTGTGTATGTGTGCATGTGTGTGTGTATGTGTGTTACTGTTAGTGTTTAAACTGTATCTTTTTTAACTCTGAACTGTTCAGTCAAGTATAGAGATGCTAGACATTATTTTCTTCCGGGAAAAAAATGGGGAATATGTACGTGTTTCCCTGTTTACATATAACTTTGTGCTGGCTGTGAGAGGGATTGTTTTATAGATGTGTATGTGTTTATTTGTATCAGGTATGTGCTGTCTTTCTCAGTTTCTTGTATTAAGTAGGCTCCGTTCCTGGTCAAACAAGGATTGTTACTCTTACAGTTACAGTCTTACCCTCTTCTTGACCTTGTATCAAATTTGAATTGTAGTTGTTGTCAAGGCTCTTTTAACCCTTTGACACCTACACCCTATCCACCAACTGCACAAACTTAATACTTTGACTTCCTCACCCTATCCACCAGCTTCCTGCAAGATGCTGGTGGACAGGGTGCGGGGATCGAAGGGTTGATCATTTTTTAATTTCTGATGTGTTCCTGGCACTTTCTGAAACATTTAACTTTGTATAATTGTATTAATTCTCAATTTCATTCACAGTCATAATGTGTTTTGCTGTGATCATTTCAAAGTTGATTTTTTAATGTCTGTACATCATGTTAACCTGATGGTAATGGTTTTTATAATGGTAGTGGGGTATGTGTGAGATAGAAAATGCATGCATGTGCATATGTTTGCATGGGAATTTATGCTCTGGTGTATGCTTCTTTATATTTATACCATGTATGTAACTTAGCATGTGTGAGTACATGTGTGCATGTGTAGTAGAGCATGTGTATATACGTATGTGTGTGCATCCTGAGAGAGAAGGAGAGAAAGAGAGAGAGACAGACATTATATATATATCATAACCATTATCACTTAAAGTCCAGTCGACCACACAGAGCACATCAGGGATACAACCATTCGACACCTCTTTGCACCTGGAAGAAAAAAGAAAAATAGGAAAAGAAAATTAAGTTCACTGGTCAGTGCATTTGCACACATAATGTAAGGATAGGCCCCTGGCGTTGGTCATTCTGCCCAATTTATCAACCAGGAGCTTAAAAAAATGAATACAAATATGTATAAATATATCTGATACTGTATAAACATATCAAGGTACAATAAAACATATAAAAACTGGTCTAAATTAACTGAAATGTTTCTGTACAACACAGTTTCTTTGAGCTAAAAAATGCAATTAACACATATGCTCAATTATGAGTCCTAGGACAAATTATGGAGTCCTAGGAGAAAAATATGGAAGGCTTTTGGGAAAATATACAGGTGAATGGGCCAGCAAGGCAGAAAATGATTGGAAGAAATGATGGGAAGCACAAGACCAAGGGTGAAACAAAATCAGTGACCAAAAAGAGGAAATTGTTAGTATACAATTTCCAGAAGGTGGGGACACAGTTTATGCTGACAGAGCCCCTGGCGTCACCACAGGGGAGACAGACAGACAGACAGACAGACAGACTGACAGACAGACTAGCGTACTGATAGAGAAAGCATAGTCTGATGCATGTGGAAGTATGAGTGTAACAGGGAACACTAGGGAATCAGTGCAGTCCATGACTTCTTTGCTCTGTCATTTTTTAAGAGTTCTGATTTTTCTTCAGTGTGTGTTTGCACGTTGTTTTGTCCACACTGTGCAGGGATATGTTGCTGCACAGTCTGCATACTCCATTATTGATAGGTACGAATGCTAGGTGTTTACATGTTTTCATAAGCCGACATGACTTACAGGATCTTTAACCTGCATACTTGATGCTCAGATTGTG
Organism: Monoplex corrugatus; assembly: GCA_030674185.1. Classification (NCBI taxonomy): domain Eukaryota; kingdom Metazoa; phylum Mollusca; class Gastropoda; order Littorinimorpha; family Ranellidae; genus Monoplex; species Monoplex corrugatus. Next base: position 48,822,884 of record JAPXFY010000031.1, on the reverse strand, counting down.
TGTAAACACCAAGGGGGTTTAAGCACTGCAAGTGTTTATTATAAAGTTTATGCATGTGGACCTGGAAAATGTATGTACACACTTTACCCATCAGGTGGGAGATACCCAGGCAGGATTCAACCCCAGACCACATGATTTGAAGTCTGATACCTTGCCCACTTGACTGCAGCACCCATCAGCTTTTTTGTATTGTTCTATATGTAATGGCCGTTTTCTTTTTCATCGTTTATGTACACTTGACAAAGACCGGTTGGTTGAAAATTTGTGCATAATTTGTTTTTCAGTTAAACACGTGTTCTCATTTTTTATGTGTTTATATTTCTGTTTGTTTCAGTGGATAGGTGGCTGGAATTTTAAATTGTCTCGTGTCTGTCAATGTCTTATCACCTGTAGAAAAACTAAAGAACTACCTTACAGAGGTAGAATCCAAAGAGTTTACTAGTGCCAATGGTTTGGCCTGTGGTTTGGCGTTGGCTTATGGCACACACGACAGTTAATTTTGATCCTTCCATCACATGGCATTTGTGAAGTTAGTGTATGATATCTTTCAAGCGCTGTAAACGCCATCTTTGGGAAGATTTCAGACTGAAACTGTCATGTTTTTATTATCTTGCAGGTTTTGATGTCATCTATTTTCTCATCATCTTCGCCTCGGCAGCTGGTATCGCCATCATCGTCACTGTCATCGTTTTCTTCGTCAGGTAGGTAGATATTTATGTTACTTCAGCCTGCGTACTTGTTATCATGTCTTTCATTCTATCATCGCTGCGTCAGACTCAGAGATAGGTGGGGTGGTGAGGGTGGTGATAGGTGGGGTGGTGAGGGTAGTGATAGGTGGGGTGGTGATAGGTGGTGTGGTGTGGTGATAGGTGGGGTGGTGATAGGTGGGGTGGTGAGGGTAGTGATAGGTGGGGTGGGGTGGTGATAGGTGGGATGGTGAGGGTGGTGATAGGTGGGTGGTGACAGGTGGGATGGTGAGGGTGGTGATAGGTGGGATGGTGATAGTGGGGTGGTGATAGGTGGGGTGGTGGATAGGTGGGGTGGTGATAGGTGGGATGGTGAGGTGGTGATAGGTGGGGTGGTGTAGGTGAGGTGAGGTGGGATGGTGGTGGTGGTGAGGGTGGTGATAGGTGGGGTGGTGATAGGTGGGATGGTGAGGGTGGTGATAGGTGGGGTGGTGATAGGTGGGGTGGTGATAGGTGGGTGGTGATAGGTGAGGTGTGGTGATAGGTCGGATGGTGAGGGTGGTGATAGGTGGGTGGTGAGGATCGTGATAGGTGTGGTGATGATAGGGGGGGTGGTGAGGATGGTGATAGGTGGGGTGGTGATAGGTGGGATGGTGAGGTGGGATGGTGATAGGTGTGGTGGTGTGGTGAGGGTGTGATAGGTGGGGTGGTGAGGATGGTGATAGGTGGGGTGGTGATAGGTGGGATGGTGAGGGTGGTGATAGGTGGGGTGGTGAGGATGGTGATAGGTGGGTGGTGATAGGTGGGGTGGTGAGGATGGTGATAGGTGGGGTGGTGATAGGTGGGATGGTGAGGGTGGTGATAGGTGGGGTGGTGATAGGTGGGGTGGTGATAGGAGGGATTGTGAGGGTGGTGATATGTGGGGTGGTGAGGATGGTGATATGTGGGTGGTGAGGATGGTGATATGTGGGGTGGTGAGGATGGTGATAGGTGGGGTGGTGAGGATGGTGATAGACAGGTGGTGAGGATGGTGATAGGTGGGGTGGTGATAGGTCAGGTGGTGATAGGTGGGGTGGTGAGGATGGTGATAGGTGGAGTGGTGATAGGTGGGGTGATGACAGGTGGGATGGTGAGGGTGGTGATAGGTGGGGTGGTGATAGGTGGGATGGTGAGGGTGGTGACAGGTGGGGTAGTGAGGGTGGTGATAGGTCGGAAGGTGATAGGTGGAGTGGTGAGGGTAGTGATAGGTGAGGTGGTGATAGGTGGGGTGGTGATAGGTGAGGGTGGTGATAGGTAGGGTGGTGACAGGTGGTGTGGTGAGGATGGTGATAGGTGTGGTGGTGATAGGTGGGGTGGTGATAGGTGGGGTGGTGATAGGTGGGATGGTGAGGGTGGTGATTGGTGGGGTGGTGAGGATGGTGATAGGTGGGATGGTGAGGGTGGTGATAGGTGAGGATGGTGATAGGTGAGGATGGTGATAGGTGGGGTGGTGAGGATGTGATAGGTGGGGTGGTGATAGGTGGGATGGGGAGGGTGGTGACAGGTGGGATGGTGAGGGTGGTGATAGGTGGGGTGGTGATAGGTGGGGTGGTGAGGATGGTGATAGGTGGGGTGGTGATAGGTGGATGGTGATAGGTGGGGTGGGGTGGTGATAGGTGGGGTGGTGATAGGTTGGATGGTGATAGGTGGGGTGGTGATAGGTGGGATGGTGAGGTGGGATGGTGATAGGTGGGTGGTGGTGGTGATAGGTGGGGTGGTGAGGTGGGGTGGTGATAGGTGGGGTGGTGATAGGTGGGTGGGGTGGTGATAGGTGGGGTGGTGATAGGTGGGTGGTGATAGGTGGGGTGGTGATAGGTGGGGTGGTGATAGGTGGGGTGGGGTGGTGATAGGTGGGGTGGTGAGGATGGTGATAGGTGGGGGTGGTGATAGGTGGAATGGTGATAGGTGGGTGTGGGTGGTGATAGGTGGGGTGGTGATAGGTTGGATGGTGATAGGTGGGTGGTGATAGGTGGGATGGTGAGGTGGGATGGTGATAGGTGGGGTGGGGTGGTGATAGGTGGGGTGGTGAGGGTGGGGTGGTGATAGGTGGGGTGATGATAGGTGGGGTGGTGAGGGTAGGATGGTGATAGGTGGGGTGGTGAGGGTAGGATGGTGATAGGTGGGGTGGTGATAGGTGGGGTGGTGATAGGTAGGGTGGTGATTGGTGGGGTGGTGATAGGTGGGGTGGTGAGGATGGTGATAGGTGGGGTGGTGATAAGTGGGGTTGTGATAGGTGGGATGGTGAGGGTGGTGATAGGTGGGATGGTGAGGGTGGTGATAGGTGGGATGGTGATAGGTGGGATTGTGATAGGTGGGGGTGGTGATAGGTAGGGTGGTGATTGGTGGGGTGGTGATAGGTGGGGTGGTGAGGATGGTGATAGGTGGGGGGTGATAAGTGGGGTTGTGATAGGTGGGATGGTGAGGGTGGTGATAGGTGGGATGGTGAGGGTGGTGATAGGTGGGATGGTGAGGGTGGTGATAGGTGGGGTGGTGAGGGTGGTGATAGGTGGGGTGGTGAGGGTGGTGATAGGTAGGATGGTGATAGGTGGGGTGGTGAGGGTGGTGATAGGTGGGGTGGTGAGGGTGGTGATAAAGGAGTTAAGGAGTACTACTACTATGTAGACGGTGGTTGTTCTGTGAATTTCTACAAGTGTGTATTCAGGTTTTATTTTATGGGGTTTTTTTGGTTCATGCACGCACCTTAGTGTCACGGTTTTAGGCCCATTAGCTCAGTGGTCAGAGTGGCATGCTCATATCGCAGGGTTGTGGGTTCAATCCTCGGGCGAGCCAGGCTGCTGTTTGCTTCTTTTGGTAGAGTTGTGGACTGGAACTAGTGGAAGTCTGATGGCTTGAGTTCAATCCCAGCCTCCAGTATTGAAATGTAATGTTTCCATCATTTTGGTGCTGACAGCTTACTGTTTCATAGGCTCTTCTCCCCAATGTTTCCATCATTTTGGTGGTGACAGCTTATAATAATAATAATAATAATAATAATGTTTATTTGTATAGCGCATATTCCATATAAAAGCATGCTCACCAGCGCTTTACATTTCGCAAGAAAGGCAAAAGGTGATAAAAAATGTTCACAATTACATACACAATAAGATAACAACTAACATTAAAGCTATGCAAGTAAGAAGACACATAAGAAACCACAGAATATTGAAATTTAAACAGAATTTTCATATGAATAAAGAGGCATACTGTGTTTATATATTGCTGGGTGTGTGTGCTTGCGTACGTGTGTGTGTGTGTGCGTGCGTGTGCGTTGCTGTATACATACAGTGATACACACACATGCTCACTCATGCACACACACACACACACACACACACACACACACACACACACACACACACACACATCACACACACACACACACACACACACATGCACACACACACACACACATGCACACACACACACACACACACACCTCGCTCTATATGCCCTTATACAAAATACTGTTATACAGGCAGGAGAGATTAGTCTGATGACAGACTTGCAAACTAAGGCTCTTCAGGTTAGATGAGTTTGAAAGAGGTGGGTTTTCAGGTGCCGTTTGAAGGTTGAGAAACACTTAGTTTTTCTGAGAGACAGTGGTAGAGAGTTCCATACATTTGGGCAAAGACAGAGAAAGACTTTTACCAAGGTGTCTAGAGAGAAGCGAGAACAGTCAACAGTGAGTGTCAGAAGAGCGGAGCGTTCGAGGTTTGTAACCCTGCAGGAAGTTGGCAAGATAGGATGGCATGTTCTCGTGATAGATACATTGAAAGCAGAGACAGCAACTTATATTGAATCCTAGCCTTAGTGTTTCATAGGCTCTTCTCCCAATGTTCCATCATTTGATGGTGACAGCTTACTGTTTCATAGCTTTTCCCTATGTTCCATCGTTTGGGTGACAGCTTAGTGTTTCATAGGCTCTTCTCCCCAGTGTTTCCATCGTTTTAGTGGTGTCAGCTTAGTGTTTCATAGGCTCTTCTCCCCAATGTTTCCATCGTTTTGGTGGTGACAGCTTAGTGTTTCATAGGCTCTTCTCCCCAATGTTTCCATCATTTTGGTGGTGACAGCTTAGTGTTTCATAGGCTCTTCTCCCCAATGTTTCCATCATTTTGGTGGTGACAGCTTAGTGTTTCATAGGCTCTTCTCCCCTATGTTTCCATCATTTTGGTGGTGACAGCTTAGTGTTTCATAGGCTCTTCTCCCCAATGTTTCCATCATTTGGTGGTGTCAGCTTATGTTTCATAGGCTCTTTCCCCTATGTTTCCATCATTTGGTGTGACAGCTTAGTGTTCAATACTTTCATAGGTTTCTCCCAATGTTTCCATCATTTTGGTGGTGACAGCTTAGTGTTTCATAGGCTCTTCTCCCCTATGTTTCCATCATTTTGGTGGTGACAGCTTAGTGTTTCATAGGCTCTTCTCCCCAATGTTTCCATCGTTTTGGTGGTGACAGCTTAGTGTTTCATAGGCTCTTCTCCCCTATGTTTCCATCATTTTGGTGGTGACAGCTTAGTGTTTCATAGGCTCTTCTCCCCTATGTTTCCATCGTTTTGGTGGTGACAGCTTAGTGTTTCAATACTTTCATAGGCTCTCTCCAATGTTTCCATCATTTTGGTGGTGACAGCTTAGTGTTTCATGGCTCTTCTCCCATGTTTCCATCGTTTTGGTGGTGACAGCTTAGTGTTTCATAGGCTCTTCTCCCCCTCTTCCCATATCAAGACTTTTCCAGCACACAGTGTTTTGCACAGGCTCAGGGAGTCAGCCAGATAACTGTACTTGTTGGCAGATTTGGGTAGAGGTATATGGAATTGCCTGAGTGCAATGAATCGTTTTTGGACAAACTCCGAACGTTTAAGTGTAGCTTTGAAAATAATAATGTATAGACGATAATATGTATTTTGTTCAGTGGTAACATTGTTTTAAATGTGAAGTATTGACAGATGACTTTGGTAAGTGGTGATAGAACTTCTAAATCTTAATCGTTGTAAGTGGCAAGATGACAGCCATGATGCGGCCCTTAGGGTTAGTTGGTGTGTGTGTGTATGTGTGTGTGTGTGTGTGTGTGTGTGTGTGTGTGTGTGTGTGGGGTGTGTGTGATGTGTGTGGGTGTGTGTGTGAGTGTGTATGTGTGTGTGTGTGTGTGTGTGTGTGTGTGTGTGTGTGTGTGTGTGTGTGTGTGTGGTGTGGTTGTGTGTGTGTGTGTGTGTGTGTGTGTGTGATGAGATGTGTGTGTGTGTGTGTGTGTGTGTGTGTGTGTAGTGAAAAACAAATTTAATTGAAGTTGACTGAATATAGTGATAAATAAACTGATAATGACATCATAAGCAATTTGCTACAGATTAATAATAAATAGCTCTCAAAGAATTACTATTGTTAAAATGAACATGATAAATGTGCTTTAAATATCAGGTAACAGACTGCACATTGCTGTAAGAAACATTTATTATAAGACAGAGAGAGAGGGAGGGAGTGAGGGAGAGAGAGGGGGAGGGGAGAGAGAGGGAAACAAAAAAGAGAGGGAGAGATAGAGAAATCATCTGAAAAGACAGACAGGGCGACAGAGAGAGGGAGGGGAGAGAGAAAGAGAGACAGACTGAGAGAGAGAGGGAGAGAGAGAAAGACAGACAGACAGACAGACAGACGTAGAGAGGGTTTGGAGTTTGTTCAACAAAGATTCATCACATTCGGGCAGTTCCATATGCACATGCCATCCAAATCAGTCAGCATTTATCTGGCATACTCCTCGGACCAGTGCAAAAGCCTATGTACAGGAAAGATCTTGAAATATGGAGGGTAGAGGCAGGAGTAGAGGTAGAGAAGGAACCTTGAAACATTAAGCTTGCACCACCTGGATGATTGAAGTGTAAGGGATGGGCAGCTAACAGGCCAGGTTAACACCAACAGGCCAGGTAAACACTAACAGGCCAGGTTAACACTAACACTGTAACAGGCCAGGTAAACACTAACAGGCCAGGTAAACACCAACAGGCCAGGTAAACACTGACAGGCCAGGTAAACACTAACAGGCCAGGTAAACACTGACAGGCCAAGTAAACACTAGCACCCCAGTAAACAGTAACAGGCCAGGTAAACACTAACAGGCCATGTAAACACTGACGAAGACTTGAAATATGAGAGGAGCAGAGTAAGTAAGACAGGAACCATTGAAACAACAGTAAGCTGACACTGGATGGTTAAACTGAAGGCAGGTAAACACTAACAGCCAGTAAACACAGACAGCCCAGGTAACACAAACAGTAACACTCACAGGTAAACACTAACAGCTCAGTAAACCAGGCCAGGTAAACACTAACAGGCCAGGTAAACACTAACAGGCCAGGTAAACACTGAACAGCCAGGTAAACACTAACAGGCCAAGTAAACACTACAGCCCAGGTAAACACTAACAGCCAGGTAAACACTAACAGGCAGGAAACACTAACAGCCCAGGTAAACACTGACAGGCCAGGTAAACACTGACAGGCCAGGCAAACACTGACAGCCCAGGTAAACACTAACAGGCCAGGTAAACACTGAACAGGTCACGGTAAACACTAACAGGACCAGGTAAACACTACAGGCCAGGTAAACACTACAGGTCAGGTAAACACTACAGCCCAGGTAAACACTGACAGCCAGGTAAACACTAACAGGCAGGCAAACACTAACAGGTCAGTAAACACTAACGACCAGGTAAACACTGACAGCCAGGTAAACACTGACAGCCCAGGTAAACACTAACAGGCCAGGCAAACACTGACAGGCCAGGTAAACACTAGGCTGACAGCACCAGAAGAATTGAGGCGTAAAGACGGGCAGCTAAGAAGGCAGGGTGTGAATGTTGCAGGTAGGATTGAACTCGAGCTGTCAAATCTCTAATCATTTGCCACTATCAAAAAAAGCACACACAAAAAAACCCTGCATGAAAAAGACAAAGAAACTGGCCCACTCACAGTTTGCTGTACAGCTTGTGTGAGATTCATTTCAGAGTAAACAAAGAAAGGATCAAACAGACTGTCTGTAAAAAGAACATTGAAAACAGATGTTTGTAAAGCTGTAGTACATTGTCAGATCCTTATACTTTTCAGTTAGTTGATACACACACATCAGAAAGGAGTCCTTGAATGTTATATAGAACCAATACTGTTGTACGGATGCGAGGCGTGGACAGTCACAAGCAAAGCCAGAGCAAGATTGAGGCAGCCGAGATGTGGTTTCTAAGAAGAATGTTGAGAGTTCCATGGACAGCAAAGAAAACAAACGAGACAGTCTTGATGGAGGCAGACACAAGTAGATCATTTCATAAGGAAGATTAGGAAAAGACAGGCAACATTTATAGGCCATTTTATGAGGAAGGGGGATTTGGAGCACCTGGCCACAACAGGAAAGCTGGAGGGAAAGAGAGCACCATGTAGACCCAGGGAGAAAATGCTGGACGGACTTGCAGAGTGGCTGGGGATGAGGAGGGTGGGGGAGATGCTAGGGGCAATGAGAGATAGAGATGGTTGGAAGTCCATGGTCGCCAACACCATGCGGCAGGGCACCTGATGATGATGATGATGATACACACAATATGTGTAGATGTCCACTTGCTTTTATATATGTAGAAAAAACCCATATGCACAAAGAAAGGTAAATGGATGTCAAGGAATGAATGTAGCTGAAGCTAAAATAACAACCAACTGACTAACATACAGAAACAAGGAAACAGAACCTAACACTACAACACGTAGATTACAGATTTGGCACACAGTTCAATCGTATGTTGTCTCCTAGAAGTTTTCTAAATGTTAGAGAATTGCTTCAGATTTACATACCTTCTGGTGAACTCGCATCAATGTTAAAATTGTGGATTCTTTAATCCAAAACAAGTGTGACTGCCTGTGTTCAAGCAAACAGGAACCAGAGAAAAAAAAACTAAAAAAGAACCAGAACGCATATTTAATACAACCAGACAAAACAAAGTTGGCCTTTGTCAAGTGTAAGATCACAAACACCAAATAAAAAAATATGTGACGACCTATGTTTCTCTGTCACTCTGTCGGTTTCTCTGTTGCTTTAGTCTGTCTCTCTGTCTCTCATATTCACCCTGTCTGTCTGTCTGTTGTTTGTCCTCTCTCCCCCCCCCCCCCCCCCCCCCCCCCCTCGAACCCTCTATCTTCTTTGACTGACTGTGCAGTAAACGTACCAGTAGTATCAGTGGCCCTGAAGGTAGTGTGTGTGGTGAACATTACGCTTGTCAAATACAGTGTCTGAAGTTAGTAAACCAGGAGTTAGGAGACACATACAGTGATACACACACAGAGAAGTGGGCAGGGGATGGAAGGAAGAGAGAGAGAGAGACAGACAGACAGACAGACAGAGAGAGAGATGTCACACATAGTATCAGTATTACCAATAATGTAGACGTCTTTAAGAAAAAATGACTTAATTACATAATCTTATGCTTGTAAAGCCAGGGCTTAAAACAGGAGGGAAAAAAACCACTGAAACTAGGGGGTCCGGGGGCAAATCAGGGGCCATAACTTGTGCGCCGTTGCTATGAACGCTACCAAGCCGATCACGGATGCCTTGCTCCTTTCGGTGTTTTTTTTTTTTTTTTTTTTTTTTTTTTGACAAACCGAAATCGCGGAATTCCACCCAGAGGCGGAACGTTTTAAGCCCTGAAGCCTTTTTGGGCAGTAAAGACATTATTTACAGCATGAATCTATAAATCACCTTTCTCAGAATTTGAAGACATAGATATAGATAGATAGATAGATGAGATAGATAGATAGATAGATAGATAGATAGATAGATAGATAGAGAGGGAGAGAGGGGGGAAGGAAGGAGTGAGAGAGAGAGAGAGACAGGCAGATAGATAGATACACAGACGGACAGACAGACAGACTCAGAAGGTATTTCCATCTTGACTGTGAATTGCCATAAGTGATCATGTCACGTGGCAACATAACTTGAACATCATAGCATATTGCATTGGACGTCAGGAGTGGGTAAGGTGAGGTGTGCATTTTTCTTGATTAAAACAGAAACTGTTTTGTTGTTTTGCATCAGACTGTTTGATACATGTTTCCCATATAGCCAGTTCATAACATCAATACTAGGATCTGTGATCATGATACATGTGTTTCCCATATGCCAGTTCATAACATCAATACTATGGTCTGTGATCATGATACATGTGTTTCCCATATGCCAGTTCATAACATCAATACTAGGATCTGTGATCATGATACATGTTTCCCATATGCCAGTTCATAACATCAATACTAGGATCTGTGATCATGATACATGTGTTTCCCATATGCCAGTTCATAACATCAATACTATGGTCTGTGATCATGATACATGTGTTTCCCATATGCCAGTTCATAACATCAATACTATGGTCTTGATCATGATACATGTGTTTCCCATATGCCAGTTCATAACATCAATACTATGGTCTCTGATCATGATACATGTTTCCCATATGCCAGTTCATAACATCAATACTAGGATCTGTGATCATGATACATGTGTTTCCCATATGCCAGTTCATAACATCAATACTATGGTCTGTGATCATGATACATGTGTTTCCCATATGCCAGTTCATAACATCAATACTAGGATCTGTGATCATGATACATGTTTCCCATATATGCCAGTTCATAACATCAATACTAGGATCTGTGATCATGATACATGTGTTTCCCATATGCCAGTTCATAACATCAATACTATGGTCTGTGATCATGATACATGTGTTTCCCATATGCCAGTTCATAACATCAATACTAGGATCTGTGATCATGATACATGTGTTTCCCATATGCCAGTTCATAACATCAATACTATGGTCTGTGATCATGATACATGTGTTTCCCATATGCCAGTTCATAACATCAATACTATGGTCTCTGATCATGATACATGTGTTTCCCATATGCCAGTTCATAACATCAATACTATGGTCTCTGATCATGATACATGTGTTTCCCATATGCCAGTTCATAACATCGATACTATGGTCTCTGATCATGATACATGTTTCCCATATGCCAGTTCATAACATCAATACTAGGATCTGTGATCATGATACATGTGTTTCCCATATGCCAGTTCATAACATCAATACTATGGTCTGTGATCATGATACATGTGTTTCCCATATGCCAGTTCATAACATCAATACTATGGTCTGTGATCATGATACATGTTTCCCATATGCCAGTTCATAACATCAATACTATGGTCTCTGATCATGATACATGTTTCCCATATGCCAGTTCATAACATCAATACTAGGATCTCTGATCATGATACATGTTTCCCATATGCCAGTTCATAACATCAATACTAGGATCTCTGATCATGACTTGTACCATTTGGGGAACAGTTCTTAGTGCTCACTTGCTTTCTCTTTGTGTTTGATTTAGTTTTGCTTGGTATAGGTTTGATTATCTTCATTTTAATTTCAATTAAGTTTGTTGATTTGTATTTTGGGCCCTTGTGTTTCTGCAGGTTTATTTGGTGAGTGTCTTTTACATTTGATATTATCCCACATATCCAACAAATGTATTCATGAATGCAGCTCCTAGATTGAATATTATTTTTTATGTAGCATGGTGTCTAGATTTATGACTTGCTCTGTTTGTAATCCATATTCTTTTTGTTTGACTGTATATGTGTGTTGTGCTGTCTGCAAGAAGATGATAATGTAAAACTAAACAGATTTTATTAATATTTGATATTGAGTACATGGCATGCATTCCAGTCATTGGATATCTTGTAAAATATAGTAACATTTGCAATAGAATTTATTAACTGAATTATTAACTAAATATCAGTAACTCTTCTGTCTCTTTCTCTGTCTCTCTATCTCTATCTCTCTGTCTCTGTCTGTCTGTCTCTCTCTCTCCTCCCTCTCTCCCGCTCTCTCACCCCCTCCCCACACTCATTTTGTTGGTGCTTTATTAAAATTGCTTAGTTCTTGGGAATGGTACTTGTCTGAAACCGAAAGATGGTGACGTTACTGACTGCTGTGTTGTGTTGCAGTTAATTCTTTATCATCCTGTTCTTTTTCTCCCCCCCCCCCACCTTCCTTTTGAATTTTAATATTCATCTTCCTTTCCTTTTATCTTCTTCTTTATTTTGTTCTTTTTCCGTTTTCTCAGAACTCATTCTTCTTTGTCTTCTTCCTTTTATCTGACCTTTCTTTTTCCTTGTCTTCATCGTCTTCTTCTTCGTCTGTTTCTTCTTGTCTTTCCTTCTTTTCCTCCATCTTCTCTGTCTTTCCCCGTCCTCTTCTTTCTCCTCTTCTCTCTCACCCTCCTCTATCTCCTCGTCTTCTTTCTGGTCCAAACGTACTCGTGGATTGCAAACCAGATAGAGCTCTCAATATTCAGTTGTGTCTGCTGGTAATTCCCAAGTCTGTCTAGACCATCCTGACACTGACAAATGGGCCTTTCACGTTCCGCTTACATATAACAATTTGCAGATTTCTGTTTTTCCCAGAGCTATAAATCTATCAGAAAAAGAAAATATGCGTTACCAAGTAGTAGAGAGACCTTGATCAATATAAACATTTTTGTCCACTTACTGATAATGATGAAATAAATGTTTAAAAAGCAGTCTTTTTTGATCAAATATCACTTGTAAACGTATACAGGATATAGACCATGCTCAGTATAGACGTTTGTTTGCCTATGGAAGATTTGCCAACAATGATAGGACAAAAAAGAAAATACTCAATACGAAATACTGAATACTAAATATCATTTCCAAACCTATACAAGATCACAGATCCTGGACTGACGGTCTTTCTTTTTTAAATGTACAGAGAATGTTACTACAGAGTTGAACGTATAGATGGGCACGGCAGTCACGTGAGTGTGACGTCAAACTTCCAGTGGGAACTGACTTGATCGATCTTGGCTGATACCTGGGCCTTCTGTCTGCCAGGTAAAGGCTGGATATTGTTGTGATGTCCCAGGTCAACATCTGATGACTGGGTACCTTCTGTCTGCTGAGTAAAGGGTGGATATTGTTGTGATGTGAAAGGTCAACATCTGATGACTGGGTACCTTCTGTCTGCTGGGTAAAGGGTGGATATTGTTGTGATGTCCTGGGTCAACATCTGGTGGCTGGGTATCTCCTGTCTGCTGGGTAAAGGGTGGATATTGTTGTGATGTGAAAGGTCAACATCTGATGACTGGGTACCTTCTGTCTGCTGAGTAAAGGGTGGATATTGTTGTGATGTGAAAGGTCAACATCTGATGACTGGGTACCTTCTGTCTGCCAGGTAAAGGGTGGATATTGTTGTGATGTCCCAGTTCAACATCTGATGACTGGGTATCTCCTGTCTGCTGGGTAAAGGCTGGATATTGTTGTGATGTCCCAGGTCAACATCTGATGACTGGGTATCTCCTGTCTGCTGGGTAAAGGCTGGATATTGTTGTGATGTCCCAGGTCAACATCTGATGACTGGGTATCTCCTGTCTGCCAGGTAAAGGCTGGATATTGTTGTGATGTCCTGGGTCAACATCTGATGACTGGGTATCTCCTGTCTGCCAGGTAAAGGGTGGATATTGTTGTGATGTCCTGGGTCAACATCTGATGACTGGGTATCTCCTGTCTGCTGGGTAAAGGGTGGATATTGTTGTGATGTCCTGGGTCAACATCTGATGACTGGGTATCTCCTGTCTGCTGGGTAAAGGGTGGATATTGTTGTGATGTCAAAGGTCAACATCTGATGACTGGGTATCTCCTGTCTGCTGGGTAAAGGGTGGAGATTGTTGTGATGTCCTGGGTCAACATCTGATGACTGGGTATCTCCTGTCTGCCGGGTAAAGGGTGGATATTGTTGTGATGTCCCACGTCAATATCTCATACCTGGGTACCCTGTTAGTGGCCAAACCAACTTCGTGTATGTACGCAGCAGATCATCAAGAATGCAAGTTGATTGAAAGATCCTGGTAACTCGGTTCAGCGCCCAGATCCTGATGTCAAGATAAAACACACCAAGCATACACTTCCACTGATGGCAAGATAAAACACACCAAGCAGACACTTCCACTGATGGCAAGATAAAACACACCAAGCATACACTTCCACTGATGGCAAGATAAAACACCAAGCATACACTTCCACTGATGGCAAGATAAAACACACCAAGTATACACTTCCACTGATGGGAGATAAAACACACCAAGCATACACTTCCACTGATGGCAAGATAAAACACCAAGCATACACTTCCACTGATGGCAAGATAAAACACACCAAGCATACACTTCCACTGATGGCAAGATAAAACACACCAAGCATACACTTCCACTGATGGCAAATAAAACACACCAAGTAGACACTTCCACTGATGGCAAGATAAAACACACCAAGCAGACACTTCCTCTGATGGCAAGATACAACACACCAAGCATACACTTCTACTGATGGCAAGATAAAACACACCAAGTAGCCACTTCCACTGATGGAAGATAAAACACACCAAGCATACACTTCCACTGATGGAAAGATAAAACACAGCAAGCAGACACTTCCACTGATGGCAAGATAAAACACACCAAGCATACACTTCCACTGATGGCAAGATAAAACACACCAAGCATACACTTCCACTGATGGCAAGATAAAACACACCAAGTAGACACTTCCACTGATGGCAAGATAAAACACACCAAGCATACACTTCCACTGATGGCAAGATAAAACACACCAAGTAGACACTTCCACTGATGGCAAGATAAAACACACCAAGCATACACTTTTACTGATGGCAAGATAAAACACACCAAGCATACACTTTTACTGATGGCAAGATAAAACACACCAAGTATACACTTCCACTGATGGCAAGATAAAACACACCAAGCATACACTTCCACTGATGGCAAGATACAACACACCAAGCATGCACTTCCACTGATGGCAAGATAAAACACACCAAGTAGACACTTCCACTGATGGCAAGATAAAACACACCAAGCATACACTTCCACTGATGGAAAGATACAACACACCAAGCATACACTTCCACTGATGGCAAGATAAAACACACCAAGTAGACACTTCCACTGATGGCAAGATAAAACACACCAAGCATACACTTCCACTGATGGCAAGATACAACACACCAAGCATACACTTCCACTGATGGCAAGATAAAACACACCAAGTAGACACTTCCACTGATGGCAAGATAAAACACACCAAGCATACACTTCTACTGATGGCAAGATAAAACACACCAAGCATACACTTCCACTGATGGAAAGATACAACACACCAAGCATACACTTCCACTGATGGAAAGATACAACACACCAAGCATACACTTCCACTGATGGAAAGATACAACACACCAAGCATACACTTCCACTGATGGAAAGATAAAACACACCAAGCATACACTTCTACTGATGGAAAGATTCAACACACCAAGTAGACACTTCCACTGATGGAAAGATACAACACACCAAGTAGACACTTCCACTGATGGAAAGATACAACACACCAAGCATACACTTCCACTGATGGCAAGATACAACACACCAAGTAGACACTTCCACTGATGGAAAGATAAAACACACCAAGTAGACACTTCCACTGATGGAAAGATACAACACACCAAGCATACACTTCTACTGATGGAAAGATACAACACACCAAGTAGACACTTCCACTGATGGAAAGATAAAACACACCAAGTAGACACTTCCACTGATGGAAAGATACAACACACCAAGTAGACACTTCCACCAATGGACTGTGCAGACTATGCAGCAAATGCCTTCTGCACAGTGCAGGCATGCATTCAGAAACAAACAAAGAAAATAATAAAACAACAAACAAACAAAAGCAGCAAACAAACTTAACAAACAAACAACAACAACACAATCCCATTAACCCTTCAACTCCTTCACTATATCCGCCAGCATCCTGGTTGCATTGTCAGCCATGAAAGCAAGCAAAACCTTAACCCTTTCACTCCCTCATCCTGTCCACCAGCGTGCTGCAAGATGAGGGAGTAAAAGGGTTAAATTTTTGCAGCTGGGAATAGAGTGCGGGAGTGAAAGGGTGAAAGAAGTACACGGTGTACTGATTGACCACTATGTGACGGAGCGACAGACGGAATAGTTCACCTCTACACAGACACACAAAGCGGATCTCACGGCTCTTTTCACCTGACGACATGAAGAACTTTGTGATCCCTGTGCTCAGATCTGACAGGGATGTGAAGACTGGGGCGTGCCCGCTATAAGGTGAATGACCGTGGGCAGAGAATCAGAATGTCATCCCCTCAGTAGGGAACAGGGAGGTCAGAGGGTGATCATGCTTCTGTAGGAATTAATAACAGCCTGAGATAATCTAACAGCATGATGACACTGAATAAGCTTTAGATATTTGTCCTGATATATATATATTTATTTATGCATTTTTTTGTTTTTATATATATGTTTTTATATATATTTTAATATATATGTATATATACATTATATACGTATATAGATAGATATAGATAGATGTATAAATATATACATATATACATATATATAAATATATATATATATATATATGTGTGTGTGTGTGTGTGTGTGTGTGTGTGTGTGTGTGTGTGTGTGTGTGTGTGTGTGTGTGTGTGACATCTCTATCTCTCTCTCATTCTCTCTCTCACTCTCAGTGTTTAACTGTAAATAACTATTTAATACTAGATATAATTACAAGTATATGACATACATATATATATATATATATCTACAAGTATATAACTACATAACTATATACAACTAAATAATTATAACTATATATATTTGTATGTATATATATACTCTCTCACTCTCTCTCTCTCTCTATATATATATATATATGTATATATATATATCTGTGTGTGTGTGTGTGTTTCTATTGTACATATACATGTGTACACACAAACACACACACACACACACACACACACACACACACACACACATATATATATATATTCTTTCTTCTTCTTTTGCTGGCCAATATTTTGTGTGTCCTGGTGTCACCAGTCCCACACCGCTGATGACCGCTGTCAGTCAGACAGCCAAAGCCATCAGAACTCAGGTCCCCATGAGAGCAAGTCACGAACAGCCACAGAATTACTACAGTTAGTGACGGTTGTTCACAGTGTTGTGATGATAAGGATGGGGGATGGTAGTGGTGATACTGTGACACTCTGTTCACGATTGAGACGGCGTGACAGGGCAGTATTCTAACCCTTTCACTCCCACGTCCTATCTACCAACTGCAAAAACTTAACCCTTTGACCCCCTCACCCTATCCACTAGCATTCTTGCACGAAGCTGGTGGATAGGATGATGGAGTCAAGAGGTTAAGTTTTTGTTTTGCTAGCATGGTTGACGATGTAGGATGCTGGTGGACAACGTGCGGGAGTCAAAGAGTTAACTAAGGAGAGTTTTATATTTTCTGGCGTCAGCCAGGCTTGAGTGTTGCAGACACCCGTGGTGTTGGTCAGGAAATATGACCAGCATCAAATGCCTATCAATTAACATCAGGAAGAGAGTTCTTGAATGTTATATAGAACCAAGACTGTTGTACGGATGTGAGGCGTGGACAGTCAACAAGCAAAGCCAGAACAAGATTGAGGCAGTCGAGATGTGGTTTCTAAGAAGAATGTTGAGAGTTCCATGGACAGCAAAGAAAACAAACGAGACAGTCTTGATGGAGGCAGACACAAGGAGATCACTCATAAGGAAGATTAGGAAAGGACAGGCAACATTTATAGGCCATTTTATGAGGAAGGGGGATTTGGAGCACCTGGTCACAACGGGAAAGCTGGAGGGAAAGAGAGCACCAGGTAGACCCTGGGAGAAAATTCTGGACGGACTTGCAGAGTGGCTGGGGACGAGGAGGGTGGGGGGAGATGCTAGGGGCAACGAGAGATTGGGACAAATGGAAGTCCATGATCGCCAACGCCATGCGGCAGGGCACCTGATGATGATGATGATGATCATAGAGATGTAAGTGTACAGTGGATGAGACAGGAAGAGCCGGTCAGGGGAAACAATCATTCATGTTTTTTAATTGGTAGGGGGAGGGGGTGGGGTTGCCCCCACGGCTTGACAGTCAGCACTCCTTTATGCTACATTGTTGTCGGGTGTGTTTGTCTATACAGTTTTGTTGTGACCCAGCCGTCCACTGAGTCATTACGGGGTTAATACTGTATACATATGGAGTATGTGTTGTTGTTGT
Source organism: Monoplex corrugatus (assembly GCA_030674185.1). Lineage (NCBI taxonomy): Eukaryota > Metazoa > Mollusca > Gastropoda > Littorinimorpha > Ranellidae > Monoplex > Monoplex corrugatus. The sequence continues at coordinate 48,804,913 of JAPXFY010000031.1, read as the reverse complement.
TATAACGTTGCTGTCTGTTGTCCGATATGTTAAATATTGTTGACTAGTGTGTTTGTCATTGTGTTTGTCTATACAGTTTTGTTGTGACCCAGCCGTCCACTGAGGCCATTACAGGGTTGACACTGTATACATATGGAGTATGTGTTGTTGTTATAACGTTGCTGTCTGTTGTCCGGTATGTTACACATTGTTGACTGGTGTGTTTGTCTATACAGCTTTATTGTGACCCAGTCGTCCACTGAGACCATTACAGGGTTGATACTGTATACATATAGAGTATGTGCTGTGTAGTACGTAATGTTACATTAATTTTGTTGTTGACAGGTGTGTTTGTCACTGTTTTCTATACACAGTCTTGTTGAGTGTGACCCAGCTGTCCACTGAGGCCATTACAGGCTTGATACTGTATACGTATGGAGAGTGTGTAGTACTGGTTAAGACACCTGCCTGGGATGCCGGAAATATGGGTTTGAATCGTGGATCGTACAGGATCCCCCCCCCCCACACACACACAAAAAAAAACAACAACTGGATTTTGAGTGATGATAAAAGTACTTGTATAATGTGTTGGACAATAGATTGATATACTGTTTGCAGCAACAGTCAGCGCATGTTAAAGATCCCATGGCAACATAGAGTGTGTGTGGCAATATTGTGTAGATTTCACGTGGTAAATTCATTGTGACAAGAAATAGGGGGAAAATGCATTCTTGGATAAATAAATACATGAACTGGTTGAAATGTATACAGGAAATTGTTGATATTGTATCCACACTATACTGGATCAGATCGTAGATAAAACATTGTCTGTATCATCAGTATATGTTCTTGTCCTGGTGTTACAACGTGTGTGTAATTACAGTGTACACAAGGCATACAAACATCATGTTTGTGTTTTAGTATCTTCCCCATCATTTAATATCGCTTGATGTGATTCATCTGTACTGTAATGTATACAGTATGTATTTATCTGTACTGTAATGTATACAGTATGTATTTATCTGTACTGTAATGTATATAGTATGTATATCTGTGCTGTAATGTATACAGTATGTATTTATCTGTACTGTAATGTATACAGTATGTATTTATCTGTACTGTAATGTATATAGTATGTATTTATCTGTACTGTAATGTATACAGTATGTATTATCTGTGCTGTAATGTATACAGTATGTATTTTTCTGTACTGTAATGTATACAATATGTATTATCTGTGCTGTAATGTATACAGTATGTATTTATCTGTACTGTAATGTATACAGTATGTATCATCTGTGCTGTAATGTATACAGTATGTATTATCTGTACTGTAATGTATACAGTATCATCTGTGCTGTAATGTATACAGTATGTATTATCTGCTGTAATGCATACAGTATGTGTTTATCTTGTAATGCGTACAGTGTGTATTTGTGCTGTAATACATACATTATGTATCTATCTGTACTGTAATACATACATTATGTATCTATCTGTACTGTAATACATACATTATGTATCTATCTGTACTGTAATACATACATTATGTATCTATCTGTACTGTAATACATACATTATGTATCTATCTGTACTGTAATACATTATGTATCTATCTGTACTGTAATACACACATTATGTATCTATCTGTACTGTAATACATACATTATGTATCTATCTGTACTGTAATACATACATTATGTATCTATCTGTACTGTAATACATACATTGCATATTTATTTGCACTCTGATGCATTGCGTATTCATTTGTATTGTGATGCATACATTATGTATCTGTCTTTACTGTAATGCATATAACATTGCATATTTATTTGAACAGTAATGTTTACATTGCGTATATATTTGTACTGTGATACATACATTGCATATTCATCTACTGTAATGCATACATTATGTGTAAACATCGTCTGGATGTAGTTGAATGATTGTGTCAGCTGTGTGTAAACTTTACGTATTAACCCTTTGACTCCTGCACTCTCTCTACCAACTGCAAAAACTTAAACCTTTGATTCCCTCACCCTATCCACCAGCTTCCTGCAGGAGGAAGCTGGTGGATAGGGTGAGAGAATCAAAGGGTTAAGTTTTTGCTTTGCTAGCACAGTTGACAATGCAGGATACTGGTGGACAGGGTGCGGGAGTCAAAGGGTTAATCATTTTAACTGCATTGATCGTTCTGTGTGCATGTCGGCAACGTAATATTGCCCATAGCATCTATCCTGCCACTTCGCATCCATCCCCTCATATTTCATGTTTTTCCTGGATGTGTAGGCGTTTGTGTTTGTGTGTGTGTGTGTTTGTACATGCACGTGTGCAGACTCGCACACACACATTTAACACACACACACACACACACACACACACACACACACACACCACACACACACACACACACACACACACACACACACAAGACTCCATATCCAGCTACAGCGCGTACACCACACACACACAGACACACACACACACACATACACACACACACACACACACACACTCAAACACACACACACACACACACACACACACACACACACACACACACACACACACACACACACCATATCCAGCTACAGCGCGTTCACACACACACACACACACACACACACACACACACACTCTCTCTCTCTCTCTCTCTCTCTCTCTCACACACACACCCCATATCCAGCTACACACACACACGTACACACACACACACACACACACACACACACACACACACACACACACACACACACACACACACACACACACACACACACAGAGACAAAGATGCATACAAACACGCATGCGTGGACACACATGTGTACCACATCACACTCTATGATACATGCATAGCGCATGCAAACACGCGCGGCACACACACACACACACACACACACACTCTCTCTCTCTCTCTCTCTCTCACACACACACACACACACACACACACACATGGACACACACACACACACACACACACACTCTCTCTCTCTGTCTCTCTCACACACACACACACACACACACACACAAACAAACACAGACACACACACACACACACACACACACACACACACACACAGACACACACACACACACACACACTGACACATAGTACACTGTATGTGAGTATATGTAATCAGTTGTTGCCTGCCACTGGACAGCAGTTGTTTGATGAGAACTGGAGATGTTGAATACCAACACACACACAAGACAGTCCTTGTTAATTGTACCTGGAAGTACACTCCAAGGACATAACTCTTGAGAATTATCTCCCATGTTGTATAGAACTTCTCAAATCTAACACAGTTTGCGCTACCCATTCAGCTAGCATAGAAGCAGATACAAAGTACAAAAACAGTAAGTTCAGAACACTCCTCAAAAAAAGGAGCGCCCAAGCCTACCTTTATACTCTGCAACTACCCTTCATACAACTATGAGAGAGGAGAGAAATACATACAATATATTGGTCTTATGTTCAAGATTGACATAGTCTTTTATTCTTGTATGTATTTATATTATATATTGTATGTATTTCTCTCCTCTCTCATAGTTGTGTGTAGGGTAGTTGCAGAGTATAAAGATAGGCTTGGGCGCTCCTTTTTTGAGGAGTGTTCTGAGCTTACTGTTTTTGCACTTTGTATCTGCTTCTATGCTAGCTGAATGGGTAGCGCAAACTGTGTTAGATTTGAGAAGTTCTATACAACATGGGAGATAATTCTCAAGAGTTATGTCCTTTGATTATATTATAAAAATTCTCCTGCTTCCCTCTTATTTTTTTTGGTATACCTAGAATGTTTTTTATCTGTGTGTGTGTATGCATGGTGTAACTGTTTTAGTGACATGTCCAGTTGTCTTTTCTTTCCGTCCTTTCTTTCTTTCTGATTGTCATTCATTTGATTTAACAGCTATTATTTATTTAGTGACTTATTTACATATTCATTCATTCACGTATTTATTATTGAATCAGTTCATTAGTTACTTATTGGTTATTCATTTTATTTGTTTATTTTCATTTTGGTTCTCAGGATGTTTACAATACCGTTTTTTTTGTTTTGTTTTATTTTCATGAATTATGTATCAGAGAAAAAATGATTATTTAAAGACAGTTGCTGTATACATGAAGTGACATGAAACCTTATTGTGCGTATTTATTTTTGTTTTTGTTCTATTGTATTATTGTTTTGTTTTAGTGGGGAGGAGTTTTAACATAGGTACATCGTCATTATCATCATGTACCTTTGTGGTCATCTTACCACAACCATTGACTTATCATCTTTGCAGTCATCGTGATGATGTTCGGTTACTGGCAGTAATTAACAGTATATAAATATAACAGAAAATACATACATACACACAACAAGATATATACATCAATAAACATCGTCATCATCATCATGTATTCTGACAATAATTATCATCATGTACCCCTATAGTAGATTAGGAAAAGACAGGCAACATGTATAGGCCATTTTATGAGGAAAGGGGATTTGGAGCACCTGGTCACAACGGGAAAGCTGGAGGGAAGGAGAGCACCAGGTAGACCCATGGAGAGAATGCTGGACTGACTTGCGGAGTGGCTGGGGATGAGGAGGATGGGGGAGATGCTAGGAGCAACGAGAGATAGAGGTGGTTGGAGGTCCATGGTCGCCAACGCCATGCGGCAGAGCACCTGGTGATGATGATGATGACCCTTATAGTCATTTGACCACAACCATTGACATTATCATCATCACTGTAGTCATCATGGTGTTAACATACTGTGATATATAGTTGATACAGGTGGTATTTAAAGTATATAAACATACACAAAATAATATAGAAACATCTACAACCATCATCATTATCATCATGTACCCTTACAATAATCTGACCACAACCATTGACATTATCATCATCACTGTAGTCATCATGGTGTTGACATACTGTGATGTATACTTGATACAGGTGGCACTTAAAATACATAAACATACACATTATCATCATAATGATGTTGACATACTGTGATGTATACTTGATACAGGTGGCACTTAAAATACATAAACATACACATTATCATCATAATGATGTTGACATACTGTGATGTGGGGTTACAGGCGGTACTGGGCAAAGAACGAGATGACCAAAGGCCCCAACAAGGTCATCCTCAGCCCTGACGATCTGGTCTTCATGCTGAAGAAAGACATTGGCAAAGGTTCCAAGGTTAGTGATAGTTGATGATAATTAATAAATAATAATGGCAAAGGTTCCAAGGTTAGTGATAATTAACGATAATTAATAAATAATAATACTGATGGGTGCAGTGGTCAAGTGGGTAACACGTTGCACTTTACACTAGGAGGTCTGAGTTTGATTTTGTCTGGGATACCTCCCGTGTGGTGGGTAAAGGTGATGTCTGATTATGTCTGGGATACCTCCTGTCTGGTGGGTAAAGGTGGAGATGTCTGATTATGTCTGAGTACCTCCTGTCTGGTGGGTAAAGGTGGAGATGTCTGATTATGTCTGAGTACCTCCTGTCTGGTGGGTAAAGGTGGTGATGTCTGATTATGTCTGAGTACCTCCTGTCTGGTGGGTAAAGGTGGAGATGTCTGATTATGTCTGGGGTACCTCCCGTGTGGTGGGTAAAGGTGGAGATGTCTGATTATGTCTGGGATACCTCCCGTGTGGTGGGTAAAGGTGGTGATGTCTGATTGTGTCTGGGTACCTCCCGTGTGGTGGGTAAAGGTGGGGATGTCTGATTATGTCTGGGATACCTCCCGTGTGGTGGGTAAAGGTGGTGATGTCTGATTATGTCTGGGTACCTCCCGTGTGGTGGGTAAAGGTGGTGATGTCTGATTATGTCTGGGTACCTCCCGTGTGGTGGGTAAAGGTGGAGATGTCTGATTATGTCTGGGATACCTCCCGTGTGGTGGGTAAAGGTGGAGATGTCTGATTATGTCTGGGTACCTCCCGTGTGGTGAGTAAAGGTGGAGATGTCTGATTATGTCTGGGATACCTCCGGTCTGGTGGGTAAAGGTGGAGATGTCTGATTATGTCTGGGATACCTCCCGTGTGGTGGGTAAAGGTGGTGATGTCTGATTATGTCTGGGTACCTCCCGTGTGGTGGGTAAAGGTGGTGATGTCTGATTATGTCTGGGTACCTCCCGTGTGGTGGGTAAAGGTGATGTCTGATTATGTCTGGGATACCTCCCGTGTGGTGGGTAAAGGTGGAGATGTCTGATTATGTCTGGGTACCTCCCGTGTGGTGAGTAAAGGTGGAGATGTCTGATTATGTCTGGGATACCTCCGGTCTGGTGGGTAAAGGTGGAGATGTCTGATTATGTCTGGGATACCTCCCGTCTGATGGGTAAAGGTGGAGATGTCTGATTATGTCTGGGTACCTCCCGTGTGGTGGGTAAAGGTGGAGATGTCTGATTATGTCTGGGTACCTCCCGTGTGGTGGGTAAAGGTGGAGATGTCTGATTATGTCTGGGTACCTCTCGTGTGGTGGGTAAAGGTGGAGATGTCTGATTATGTCTGGGTACCTCCCGTGTGGTGGGTAAAGGTGGAGATGTCTGATTATGTCTGGGTACCTCCCGTGTGGTGGGTAAAGGTGGACATTTTTCCCATCTCTCAGGTCAGTATGTGTGTAAATCTGCCAGTGCTTAAACCATTTTGTGTGTATAGACAACAGAACATGAAAGGCAAGACCCTGTCAGTCATGTTAGTGTCCTGGAGCTTAGGGAAACTTGAAAACACACAGCATACACACCCACCAAGACACAGTATGCAGACTGTGCAGTAAGAGACTGTCTACACAGTGTGGGGAAAACGGCGTGCATACACACATCAAAGAAAAACCGAACGCTGGAAAAAAAAGTAGTAGATCATTTTTGTATAAATCAGTGGCCATGTAACAAGATGTAGTGGCCATGTAACAAGACGTAGTGGCCATGTAACAAGAGGTAGTGGCCTTGCTAAATCAGTGGCCATGTAACAAGATGTAGTGGCCATGTAACAAGATGTAGTGGCCTTGCTAAATCAGTGGCCATGTAACAAGATGTAGTGGCCTTGCTAAATCAGTGGCCATGTAACAAATTGTAGTGGCCTTGCTAAATCAGTGGCCATGTAACAAGATGTAGTGGCCTTGCTAAATCAGTGGCCATGTAACAAGATGTAGTGGCCATGCTAAATCAATGGCCATGTAACAAGATGTAGTGGCCATGTAACAAGATGTAGTGGCCTTGCTAAATCAGTGGCCATGTAACAAGATGTAGTGGCCTTACTAAATCAGTGGCCATGTAACAAGATCTAGTGGCCATGTAACAAGATGTAGTGGCCTTGCTAAATCAGTGGCCATGTAACAAGATGTAGTGGCCATGTAACAAGATGTAGTGGCCTTACTAAATCAGTGGCCATGTAACAAGATCTAGTGGCCATGTAACAAGATCT
>JAPXFY010000031.1:48732506-48792506 GCA_030674185.1 Monoplex corrugatus | reverse complement strand
AGAATAATGTATGTCTGTTATTTTAACTGCAGAATAATGTCTGTCTTTATTTTAACTACAACATAATGTCTGTCTGTTATTTTAACTACAACATAATGTCTGTCTGTTATTTTAACTGCAGAATAATGTCTGTTATTTTAACTGCAGAATAATGTCTGTCTGTTATTTTAACTACAACATAATGTCTGTCTGTTATTTTAACTGCAGAATAATATCTGTCTGTTATTTTAACTACAACATAATGTCTGTCTGTTATTTTAACTGCAGAATAATGTCTGTCTGTTATTTCAACTACAACATAATGTCTGTTATTTTAACTACAACATAATGTCTGTTTGTTATTTTAACTACAACATAATGTCTGTTATTTTAACTACAGCATAATGTCTGTTATTTTAACTACAACATAATGTCTGTTATTTTAACTACAACATAATGTCTGTTATTTTAACTACAACATAATGTCTGTTATTTTAACTACAGCATAATGTCTGTTATTTTAACTACAACATAATGTCTGTTATTTTAACTACAACATAATATCTGTCTGTTATTTTAACTACAACATAATGTCTGTTATTTTAACTACAGCATAATGTCTGTTATTTTAACTACAACATAATGTCTGTCTGTTATTTTAACTGCAGAATAATGTCTGTCTGTTATGTTAACAACAACATAATGTCTGTTATTTTAACTACAACATAATGTCTGTCTGTTATTTTAACTGCAGAATAATGTCTGTCTGTTATGTTAACTACAACATAATGTCTGTTATTTTAACTACAGAATAATGTCTGTCCCTTGATGTCCCCTGATAGTTGCTGAAGAGCCGCAGCAACCTGATCGACCAGTCCAGACCTGATTTGCTGAAGGGTTCAGACCCCAACAGGTCCACAGGGAGCATTAATGAGCTGAGTGATTTCACACAGACAGCCAGATATAATGTGAGTATGTGTGTGTGTCTGTGTGTGTGTGTCTTTGTGTGTGTGTGTTTGTGTATGTGTCTTTGTGTGTATGTGTGTGTTTCTTGGGGGGTTGCATGTTGTGTTAAGTCGCGCGCTCACGCGCGTGCATGTGTTTGTGTTTGTGTGTGTGTGTTGTGTGTGTGTGTGTGTGTGTGTGTGTGTGTGTGTGTGTGTGTGTGTGTGTGTGTGTGTGTGTTTCTTGGATGTGTTTTAAGTCGTGTGTGTGTGTGTATCTTTATGTGTGTGTGTGTGTGTGTGTGTTTCTTGGATGTGTTAAGTCGTGTGTTTGTGTGTGTGTGTGTGTGTGTGTGTGTGTGTGTGTGTGTGTGTGTGTGTGTGTTTTTCTTAGGGGTTAGGTGGGGGGCTGGGTGTTAAGTCATGTATATGTGTGTGTATGTATGTGTGTGTATGTATGTTTATGTGTGTATATGTATGTATGTATTATTATGTGTGTTGTGTGTATGTATACATACATGCATACATACATACCTACGGATAGACGGACAGACAGACAGACAGACAGACAGACATCTGTACATACAGACATATACTAATTGGATTCTTTTTCTCTCATTTCCGCCAAGTCCGTTGTACTGTTTTCTCCTCCTCCTCCTCCTCCTCCTCCTCCTCCTCCTCCTCCTCCTCCTCCTCATTGTAATATTTTCTTACTGATTTGTTTGTATCTCCTTACGAATAATGGGAGTGAGAATACTGGAACTTACATGAGAATTGCAGTTTAATGTGTGGGGAGATCGAAGCATTATGACTGAGATGGTACATGGTGAAACGTGGTTACATCCACTTTCAGCGCTGGTTAATTCTTAAAGGATTCATTTTTGGTGTAGCCCTTTGTCACGTGACGCTGCAGAGAAATAGTTTGTTAAAGTAGTAACTTTCTCTGTGATTTATATGTAAATAACGTAGTAACATTAACGAATATGATTTATGTATAAATAACATAATGCTATCATAACGATTGTGATTTATATATCAATAACATATAGTAACATTAACGAATGTGATTTTTTATATATAAATAACGTGTTGTAACATGAACGAATGTGATTTATATATAAATAACATATAGTAACATTAACGAATGTGATTTATATGTAAATAACATATAGTAACATGAACGAATGTGATTTATATATAAATAACATATAGTAACATGAACGAATGTGATTTATATGTAAATAACATATAGTAACATTAACGAATGTGATTTATATATAAATAACGTGTTGTAACATGAACGAATGTGATTTATATATAAATAACATATAGTAACATTAACGAATGTGATTTATATATAAATAACATATGGTAACATGAACGAATGTGATTTATATATAAGTAACATATGGTAACATTAACGAATGTGATTTATATACAAATAACGTATAGTAACATTAACGAATGTGATTTATATACAAATAACGTATAGTAACATTAACGAATGTGATTTATATACAAATAACGTATAGTAACATTAACGAATGTGATTTATATACAAATAACGTATAGTAACAATAACGAATGTGATTTATATATAAATAACATATAGTAACATGAACGAATGTGATTTATATATAAATGACATATAATAACATTAACGAATATGATTTATGTATAAATAACATGCTAACATTCAGGTATATTTGCTGTCCCTGACTGTCACTGTAGACACGTTCTGTCGGATTACGAGCGTTGAGGAAGGAGCAGTTGGCAAGATTATTCCCGTTCTTACTTATTTCTAGCAGACAGCGTATCAGTACAGTCAGTGACGATGTAATGTGATGGCACTAATTCCGTCAGTGGCTTAAAGCCCCGTTCTTCCTCGTTGGTGTCAGATTTGTCAGCTACATGGACAGGTAATTATGGGGCTGAGTGACCGGAGGCCATCCTGTCTGACAGCTGTGATGGTCAGCAGACACGATCAAAGGACGAATGGACACACACACACTGTAAGGTGTCGTTGGACTTTGGCTCACATGAGGGATCCATGGCACTAGCTCCTGGCAGTCTGTGGGATATCAGTGGACTTTGCTCACTAGTGGGATCCATGGCACTAGCTCCTGGCAGTCTGTGGGATATCAGTGGACTTTGCTCACTAGTGGGATCCATGGCACTAGCTCCTGGCAGTCTTAGGGGTATCAGTGGACTTTGGCTCACATGAGGGATCCATGGCACTAGCTCCTGGCAGTCTGTGGGGTATCAGTGGACTTTGCTCACTAGTGGGATCCACAGACAGACATCTGTACATACAGACATATACTAATTGGAATCTTTTTCTCTCATTTCCGCGAAGTCCATTGTACTGTTTTCTCCTGGCAGTCTGTGGGATGTCAGTGGACTTTGTTCACTAGTGGGATCCATGGCACCAGCTTAATAACAGTCTGTGGGATATCATTGGACATTTGACAAAATGGAAAACAAATGTAGATAACGATGGAAGGTGAATGTTGAAAGAATGTAAAAAACAAACCAAAACTTGGGAAGAATGAAAAGCAAACGTTTAAAGAATAAAATACAGATGTTGTGGAATCACAAACAAAATTTGATAGATAGTTGGTGTGCCGTCCTGTCACAAGCCATCCACATCTGTTGGTATAGATAGTTGGTGTACCGTCCTGTCACAAGCCATCCACATCTGTTGGTATAGATAGTTGGTGTGCCGTCCTGTCACAAGCCATCCACATCTGTTGGTATAGATAGTTGGTGTACCGTCCTGTCACAAGCCATCCACATCTGTTGGTATAGATAGTTGGTGTACCGTCCTGTCACAAGCCATCCACATCTGTTGGTATAGATAGTTGGTGTACCGTCCTGTCACAAGCCATCCACATCTGTTGTTATAGATAGTTGGTGTACCGTCCTGTCACAAGCCATCCACATCTGTTGGTATAGATAGTTGGTGTACCGTCCTGTCACAAGCCATCCACATCTGTTGGTATAGATAGTTGGTGTACCGTCCTGTCACAAGCCATCCACATCTGTTGGTATAGATAGTTGGTGTGCCGTCCTGTCACAAGCCATCCACATCTGTTGGTATAGATAGTTGGTGTACCGTCCTGTCACAAGCCATCCACATCTGTTGGTATAGATAGTTGGTGTACCGTCCTGTCACAAGCCATCCACATCTGTTGGTATAGATAGTTGGTGTGCCGTCCTGTCACAAGCCATCCACATCTGTTGGTATAGATAGTTGGTGTACCGTCCTGTCACAAGCCATCCACATCTGTTGGTATAGATAGTTGGTGTGCCGTCCTGTCACAAGCCATCCACATCTGTTGGTATAGATAGTTGGTGTACCGTCCTGTCACAAGCCATCCACATCTGTTGGTATAGATAGTTGGTGTACCGTCCTGTCACAAGCCATCCACATCTGTTGGTATAGATAGTTGGTGTACCGTCCTGTCACAAGCCATCCACATCTGTTGGTATAGATAGTTGGTGTACCGTCCTGTCACAAGCCATCCACATCTGTTGGTATAGATAGTTGGTGTACCGTCCTGTCACAAGCCATCCACATCTGTTGGTATAGATAGTTGGTGTGCCGTCCTGTCACAAGCCATCCACATCTGTTGGTATAGATAGTTGGTGTACCGTCCTGTCACAAGCCATCCACATCTGTTGGTATAGATAGTTGGTGTACCGTCCTGTCACAAGCCATCCACATCTGTTGGTATAGATAGTTGGTGTACCGTCCTGTCACAAGCCATCCACATCTGTTGGTATAGATAGCTGGTGTACCGTCCTGTCACAAGCCATCCACATCTGTTGGTGCAGACGAGAGATTCTTTAACAATATGTAAAGAAACCTGAAGATGTCCTCCTGTACAGATCACAGGCTCACCTGTCTGTGGCTTGATATACCATATGAGCTGCTGGAAATGGAATGTCACTTCAAAGTCTTTGGCGCTTCATACACAGACTGCACTGTCAAAGTAAGAAATCTCTAGCTGATGCCAAAAGCCATCAGATACTTTGAAGTTCTTCTGTCCAAAGGACTCCAATATTATACAGTAACTTTCTGCAAAGTCCGACGAATCACTGAATGTTTCTGGATCTGTCTAAAATACTACTCAGTAATATTTTTTGAGAAATCTGCATCAAAATGCTGTAAGTACTTAAAGTCGTGGAAATTTTATTGTCCAAATTTGGTGATACAAACTTAGAAATATGCAGCAAAATCTAACCAAATTTGGTGATACTAACTTAGAAATATGCAACAAAATCTACAAAATCTGTTAATTGTTTGAAGATGTGTTGTCCAGAAACATGTGTTACTGAGGTAGAAATATGCAGCCCACTCCACAAGCTACTGAACCTTTTGATGATGTGTAATTGATGTAGAAATATGCGGTTCAGTCCGTAAGCTACTGAACTCTTTGATGGCCTATGATCTATATCGTCCTGACGGAAGTTGGCCACCTGATCCACAGACTTTCCAAAGACTGTCTTAAAGGAAGGGTGAGATGATCAAACACCAAAAGGGAATATCAAAATGGGAAGACCAAGGAAGATTGGACAGACAGCATCAGACAGGACATCCGTCTGATACAAAATGAAACACAGATCCACCAGAAATGAAAGAGATTAACGTGGAGACCTCATCAGTTTGCCACCGACCTTCACGTCTGTCGTTGGATTGATGCAGAAAAAAAAATAGTGTCGGTGTGACACTAACAGGAAAAAAGATGACATTGGTGTGCACAAGTTGACACTAACAGGAAAAAAGATGACATTGGTGTGCACAAGTTGACACTAACAGGAAAAAGATGACATTGGTGTGCACAAGTTGACACTAACAGGAAAAAAGATGACATTGGTGTGAACAAGTTGACACTAACAGGAAAAAAGATGACATTGGTGTGAACAAGTTGACACTAACAGGAAAAAAGATGACATTGGTGTGCACAAGTTGACACTAACAGGAAAAAAGATGACATTGGTGTGAACAAATTGACACAAACAGGAAAAAAGATGACATTGGTGTGAACAAGTTGACACTAACAGGAAAAAAGATGACATTGGTGTGCACAAGTTGACACTAACAGGAAAAAAGATGACATTGGTGTGCACAAGTTGACATTAACAGGAAAAAAGATGACATTGGTGTGCACAAGTTGACACTAACAGGAAAAAAGATGACATTGGTGTGCACAAGTTGACACTAACAGGAAAAAAGATGACATTGGTGTGCACAAGTTGACACTAACAGGAAAAAAGATGACATAGGTGTGCACAAGTTGACACTAACAGGAAAAAAGATGACATAGGTGTGCACAAGTTGACACTAAGTCTTCATGTAAGGAGACATGAAATATTACTGATCTTTGCCCTGATACTGATACGTCAAATCAATGGACATATGATTCACGTTTACCAGTAAGAGAGAGAGAGAGAAAAGAGAGAGAGAGAAAGAGAGAGAGAGGGCGAGAGAGAGAGATACTATTTACACTCGGACCTCAGAACTTGAATACAAAAATCGTTTGATATTAAACCTCCCGACCGTTGTATTCAAGTTGCGAGTTCCTGGTGTTTGCAGATTAGCTGTGCATAACGAGAAATAAAAGGCAATTCATTCTTTGATGTGTATTCAGTTTTTTCACGGTAAAAATGGTTGACATGTTGTTGTATTTCAGGGTGACCTGGTACACGTCAAAGAACTCAAGGTGAAGAATGTGGACCTGAAAACGAAAATGTTTGGCTTCGTGCGAATGGTAAGTGGACAGTAAATATATCTGGTTGTCTTGTCCATGTTTCTGTCTCTGTCATCACAACACCCTCTAGACTTCTTTTAAACAAGTAATGAGGAAATCGTTTGATATACACCAAAGGTGTCTGTGAATGTGTGTGCTTCTGTCTGTCTGTTGTCGGTACAGTTTTTGTGTTAACCTGACAATGGATGAGTTATGATGTTGATACAGTCAGTCAGGCAGTGACCAAAATGTGTGAACAGTTTCTCTGCTGTTTCTAGATGGATGTTTATCCGATGTGGTCAAAGTGTTGGACCGTTGAAGTGTATGATGGCAAAAGTCTGGAGGTCATGGCAGTAAGGTTCATGTCATACGGACCACAAGCGTGCTGAAAACAGAGCTTTTGAAGGAACAGGAATCAAGAACACTTTCACAGAAACTTGTGACAATCTTGACATTCTGGTTTCACTGTTGTGACAGTTTAATGTTGTCCTCGTTTCACATCAAGTGTTATAACACGAAATTAGAGCAAGTAGTAGTATCACATGCCCATACACAGTACACAAGGCAGAACAAAATGTATAGATCATGTAATGAATACAAGTCTTTTATAAGCACACACACACACCTGAAAACACATACACACGCACAAGCACACGACTACCGCGCAGGCGAATGCTCACACACATGTGGGCATGCACAGACGCACACACACGCTCTCTGTCTCGTCAGTTTGCAACATGACCAGACTTGGAAAAAGTTATAAGCATTAATCATTGCAGTTTTGTGAAAGTGAACGAGATTTCTTTTGAGGTGTGTGTGTGTGGTGTGTGTGTGTGTGTGTGTGTGTGTGTGTGTGTGTGTGTGTGTGTGTATGGTTGTGTGCGTGTGTGTGTGTGTGTGTGTGTTATTTTAATATTATTTCCTTAGGCAAATCTTTGCTCCCTCTAAAAGACTGTCTGAGGGAGATCTGTGTTGTTACGTGGAAGAAGAGATTGCATTCTTTGTACAAAACTGTAGGACAGGTTGACCCATATCATCATCACCATCATCATCATCATCATCATCATCATCATCATATGCCCTGCTGCATGGCGTTAGTGATCGTGGCCCTCTATATTTTCTATCCCTTGTCGCCTCAAGCACCACATTTTCCACCCTCTCTGTCCTCAGCCACCCTGCAAGTCCGTCCAATATATTCTCCCTGGGTCTACCTGGTGTTCTCTTTCCCTCCAGCTTTCCTGTTGTGACTAGGTGCTCTAATTCCCCTTTCCTCATAAAAGTTAGCCCATAGACAGATAAGAAATCTTTACTGAGAATATCTGATACTAACAGGGAAAACTGTAAGAAGGGGGTATCACAGTAACAAATATATAAACATTTGCTTTGACCAGTTGCACTTGATGTCATGGTGTCCCAGAAGAGTGAAATGGCTTCTCTCTCTGTCTGTCTCTCTCTCTGTCTGTCTCTCTCTCTCTGTCTCACTGTCTCTCTGTCTCTGTCTCTCTCTCTCTGTCTCTGTCTTCTCTCTCTCTCTCTCTCTCTCTGTCTCTCTCTCTCTGTCTCTCTCTCTGTGTCTGTCTCTGTCCCTCTGTCGGGTTTGCCGTAAATCCTCAACATCTGATTGTCTGAACAAGTATAGCGGTTGACCTACTTTCACCCAAACATCGAGCCAAGTCATTTTCTGTGACACGTCTGAAAATAACCAAGACAGCTTTGCTCTTACATTTTATTCACACACGCACACACCGACGTACACACACACACACATACAAACATACACAGATTCTCTAATTTACATTGATCTCTTCATTATTGTAAGAACACACAATCACGCATACACATGCATACACGCGCTCGCATGCGCGCATACACATGCACATTCATACGTACACAGACACACACATGCACACTCACACCACAAAGACACACAGAGACACACACACAAATACACAGACACAGACACACACACACACACACCACACACACACACACACACAAACAGACACACACACACACACACACACACACACCACACACACACACACACACACACACACACACACACACACACACACACACACACCACGTGCACACAGTTACTCTCCTTTCTGCCAGTCTCTTCAGCTTTATAATTGTTTATATTACTGCCCTGCCCGCTCTTCCAAATCTCTTCCTTTAAAAGAAAAAACAGGCAACTCCAATGATCTAATGTTATGAAATTGTTTTCATGGCTTCTCTCGTTATTGGTTCAGTTCCCAGTATGGTTCTTCTGGCAGTATCAACAGTAAAAGGTTATTCTAGCAGTATCAACAGTAAATGGTTATTCTAGCAGTATCAACAGTAAATGGTTATTCTAGCAGTATCAACAGTAAATGGTTATTCTAGCAGTATCAACAGTAAATGGTTATTCTAGCAGTATCAACAGTAAATGGTTATTCTAGCAGTATCAACAGTAAATGGTTATTCTAGCAGTATCAACAGTAAATGGTTATTCTAGCAGTATCAACAGTAAAAGGTTATTCTAGCAATATCAACAGTAAATGGTTATTCTAGCAGTATCAACAGTAAATGGTTATTCTAGCAGTATCAACAGTAAATGGTTGTTCTAGCAGTATCAACAGTAAAGCGAACATTGCATCAGACAGAACACAGGTGGTCAAGCCATGGTGACGGTCTTTCATTTCCTAGTGACACGTCGTTTTCTGATGCTGTAGCCTCCAGGCTAAACAGTTTCCATCATTAATGAAGCCATGTATTTAGTTCTTGATCTTTCTTGTGAAATAGTCGTCCTTTTCTTGTTCCCCTTCTGTCTGTCTGTCTTTGTCTCTGTCTTTCTGTCTTTGTCTGTCTGTCTTTTTTCTGTCAATCAGTCTGTGTGTGTGTCTGTCTGTGTTTAATCTTTAATATGCATGACCCTCAGTCAGTAAATGGTGTCAGTGGACATTGAATAAGTCATTGGTATTTATATTCTGTCTCTTTGTCTGTCTCTGTCTGTCTGTCTGTTTGTCTGTCTGTCTCTCTCACTCCCCTCCCCCCTCTCTCTCTGTCTCTGTCTGTCTCTTTTACCCTCTCCCTTCTCTCTGTCTGTCTCTGTCTGTCTCTCCCCTCCCCCCTCTCTCTGTCTCTCTCACCCTCTCCCCTTCTCTCTGTCCCCCATAAATGTCTATCTCTATCCTTCCTGTTTGTCTGTTTGCTTGCCTGCCTGTCTGTCTTTACATTATGTAGAGTTGTTGCTATGGTTTTATTATCGAGTTGATGCATCTACTGAGAGTTTACCAGGAATGAGGTAATTAGGTCAGTGATATGCCTGTAGAAGTCTTGTACAGCATGACAAATATTGGCACAGGACTCCATTAGTAAAAAAGTGGTCTGTTGCAGAAGAAACATGACGCACAATTCCAGATGATTATTGCGACATGCTGCTTCTAACTTGGAACAAGAAAATACACTGAAACAGATACATGTCCTGTGTGGATAGCATTGGCAAATGTCCTGTGTGGATAGTATTGGTAAATGTCCTGTGTGGATAGTATGGATAGCATTGGAAAATGTCCTGTGTGGATAGTATTGGCAAATGTCCTGTGTGGATAGTATTGGTAAATGTCCTGTGTGGATAGCATTGGTAAATGTCCTGTGTAGATAGTATTGGCAGATGTCCTGTGTGGATAGTATTGGCAGATGTCCTTTGTGGATAGCATTGGCAAATGTCCTGTGTGGGTAGCATTGGCAGATGTCCTGTGTGGATAGTATTGGTAAATGTCCTGTGTGGATAGTATTGGCAGATGTCCTGTTATTATTATTATTATTATTACATGAATAAACGCCTTTCCATAAAATGCTCAACGCGTTTTACATAAAATCTTAATTAAAACATGCATTACAAATAGAAGCTGAATAAGACATTTAACTAATTAAAACAAATCAGAGAGCATACAAAGATATTCCAACATATCATGTTCACGTTCACAACACACACACACACACACACACACACACACACACGCGCACACACACACACACACACACACACACCACACACACACACACACACACACACACACACTCACACCCATACACACACACAAAAATTAAAATTAAAATATATAATCAGAAGAATAAACTTAAAAAACACCAATAATAGACACAGTCATGCCAAGGACTAGAAAAGGTTAAAAACAGTCATTTTGTACTTCAGCACCAATGCCGTGGAAGTTACTCTGCAACCAGATACTTTTGAAAAAGATGGGTTTTAAGTTCCTTTCTGAAGGTTAAGTAACTATGTTGTTTTCTCAGGTTGAGTGGCAGATTGTTCCATACTGAAGGACCAAAAACAGAGAAAGCGCGTTTGCCAACTGTGGAGAGAGAAAAACGTGGTTCGACTAGTTGAAAAGAATCTCCGGAACGAAGGGTTCGAGTCGGTACATAATGTTGGATCAGTTCAGAAAGATATGGTGGTGCAGTGACTGTATCACTTAGACAGCGGAAACAGAGGCAAGCAATCTTGAAGTCTATTCTGGCTTTGATGGGGAGCCAGTGAAGGGATTTCAGCAGTGGATTTGCACTGTCAGATTGTTTCTTGTGCAGGATAAGGCGGGCTGCATTATTCTGAATGACCTGAAGCTTTCTAAGTTTGTCATCAGGTAAGCCAGCTAAGAGAGAATTACAGTAATCTAATCTTGACAAAATAAAACAAACTGCAAGCTTCCTCACGGCATCGGTGGTGAGGTAAGGACGAATCTTTGCAATCCTACGGAGCTGAAAGTTTAGGCTACGGCAAAGATTGTTGATACGCGTCCATTGTTAATGATTCGTCAAGAAACACTCCAAGATTTCTAACAGATGGTGCAAAAGAAAGACTGCAGCCACAGACTGTCATTGTGCATGTTGGTGTTTGTTGTAGTTTATGTTTAGTACCGATTTTTATCAGTTCAGTTTTATCTTCATTCATTTTAAGCTTGTTTGTCATCATCCAGTCACCGACAGCCTCAATACCAGATTGTAAATTGCCAAGCAATGCTGGAAACTCGGCTGGGATGTTGGAATCATACAATTGTGAATCGTCGGCGAAGAAGTGATAGCGAAGACCTGATCGACTTATCACCTGACTCAGAGGCTTGGTGTACATTACGAACAAGACAGGCCCTAACACTGAGCCTTGTGGGACTCCAAACCTGAGCACTGATGGAGAGGAATGATACTTTCCTAAAACAACAGATTGAGTACGGTCCTTAAGGTAGGACCGAAACCAGTCCAAAACGATTGCAGAGCAACCATATGTGGTATGCAGTCTGTTGATAAGTATGTTATGGTCTATTGTATCAAAGGCAGCAGACAAATCCAGCAAAGACAGGAGAGACACATATCCACGATCAGAAGCATGAAGAAGATCGTTAACGACACGAACAAGTGCCGTTTCTGTACTATGACATTTACGATATGCAGATTGAAATGGCTCAAGTAGGTCGTGGGACTGAAGGTGATGTAACAACTGTTCCAAGACAATACGTTCTAAAACCTTTGATAAAAATGGCAAGTTAGAAACTGGGCGAAAGTTTTTCAAGCACTCAGGATCAAGTGTTGACTTTTTAAGAAGTGGTTTCACTAGGGCATGTTTAAAACTATCTGGGACAGTGCCTGTACACAATGACCTGTTCATGATATCAGTTATCAGGGGAACAAGTTCATCAATACATCCAAAAAACAGTGATGCAGGAATGGGATCTAGCTCGCATGATTTCTTGGGCATTTTCATCAGTATTTCTCTCACATTTTCTTGAGACACGCTCTGAAAAACAGAGAGTGCAGATCCAGAGAACCGATCAGCGTCAGCGGTCGTCGAACTGCCAGTTGGAAAACTGTCTCGAATTTGCTCAATTTTGCCAGAAAAGTATTCATTGAATTTGTCCGGTAGTTGTTCAACCGGGACAGATGTTGGCAACACAAGGCCCTGTTCTTTTCCCATGAGCTCCCCGCTGACTCTGAAAAGCTCCCCGGAGCTACACGCATTGACTATCTTATTACACATGTACTGTTTTTTAGCATTACGAATCATGCTAGTTACCAGATTACGCTGGTGAGCATAAATTTGCTTGTGCACAGTCAGGCCAGATTTGCGCCATAACCGTTCCGCCTCGCGGCGCTGGAGCTTTGCTTGCTTTATCTCCAGGTTCATCCAAGGGGCGGATGTGCGATCGGTCAAGTTACGTGTAACTAAGGGGGCGTGCTTGTCCAATAAGTCACGCAAACATGTCCTGTGTGGATAGCATTGGCAAATGTCCTGTGTGGATAGTATTGGCAGATGTCCTGTGTGGATAGTATGGATAGCATTGGCAAATGTCCTGTGTGGATAGCATTGGCAAATGTCCTGTGTGGATAGTATTGGCAGATGTCCTGTGTGGATAGTATGGATAGCATTGGCAAATGTCCTGTGTGGATAGCATTGGCAAATGTCCTGTGTGGATAGCATTGGTAAATGTCCTGTGTGGATAGTATTGGCAGATGTCCTGTGTGGATAGTATTGGTAAATGTCCTGTGTGGATAGTATTGGCAGATGTCCTGTGTGGATAGTATTGGCAGATGTCCTGTGTGGATAGCATTGGTAAATGTCCTGTGTGGATAGTATTGGCAGATGTCCTGTGTGGATAGTATTGGTAAATGTCCTGTGTGGATAGCATTGGCAGATGTCCTGTGTGGATAGTATTGGTAAATGTCCTGTGTGGATAGTATTGGCAGATGTCCTTTGTGGATAGCATTGGCAAATGTTCTGTGTGGATAGCATTGGTAAATGTCCTGTGTGGATAGTATTGGTAAATGTCCTGTGTGGATAGTATTGACACATGTCCTGTGTGGATAGATAGTATTGGTACATGTCCTGTGTGGATAGTATTGACACATGTCCTGTGTGGATAGTATTGGTAAATGTCCTGTGTGGATAGCATTGGTAAATGTCCTTGTGGATAGTATTGGTAAATGTCCTGTGTGGATAGTATTGACACATGTCCTGTGTGGATAGATAGTATTGGTACATGTCCTGTGTGGATAGTATTGACACATGTCCTGTGTGGATAGATAGTATTGGTACATGTCCTGTATGGATAGCATTGGCAAATGTCCTGTGTGGATAGTATTGGTAAATGTCCTGTGTGGATAGTATTGACACATGTCCTGTGTGGATAGATAGTATTGACACATGTCCTGTGTGGATAGTATTGGTACATGTCTTGTGTGGATAGATAGTATTGACACATGTCCTGTGTGGATAGATAGTATTGACACATGTCCTGTGTGGATATATAGTATTGACACATGTCCTGTGTGGATAGTATTGACACATGTCCTGTGTGGATAGTATTGACACATGTCCTGTGTAGATAGATAGTATTGACACATGTCCTGTGTGGATAGATAGTATTGACACATGTCCTGTGTGGATAGATAGTATTGACACATGTCCTGTGTGGATAGATAGTATTGACACATGTCCTGTGTGGATAGATAGTATTGACACATGTTCTGTGTGGATAGATAGTATTGACACATGTCCTGTGTGGATAGATAGTATTGACACATGTCCTGTGTGGATAGATAGTATTGACACATGTCCTGTGTAGATAGTATTGACACATGTCCTGTGTGGATAGTATTGACACATGTCCTGTGTGGATAGATAGTATTGACACATGTCCTGTGTGGATAGATAGTATTGACACATGTCCTGTGTGATAGTATTGGTACATGTCCTGTGTGGATAGATAGTATTGACACATGTCCTGTGTGGATAAGTAGTATTGACACATGTCCTGTGATAGTATTGACACACGTTCTGTATGGATAGTACCATTATAAACAGTGTTGCCGTCTGCTTCATATTACCAATACTGATTCTGTTGATGTGTATTGATAACCATACCACCAGGCAGTCCTTAAGTAGTGTGGACAAATGAGAGAAAAACTTACAGGTTTGGCGGTGTCAGTGAAGACATGTTTAAGCCTGTCCGTGTTTTCTTCACTGTTCTTTAGCGTTGTTCAGTGATGTTATACGGCTGCGAGGCATGGACAATGAAGAAAGAGGATGAAAGACGAGTGGAAGCAGCAGAGCTGTGGTTTTACCGAAGACTGCTGAGGGTCAAATGGACGGATAGGCGCTCAAATGAAAGCATACTGAATGAGTTGGGTACTACACGCAAGCTTCTAGTACTCATACAACGGAGGAAACTGAAATATGTTGGACACGCAATCCGTAATGAGAGAACAGACTTGATGTCCACTGTCCTCCAAGGTAAAGTGGAAGGAAAGAGAAACAGAGGACGGCCACCTGCATCACTTGCTAGAAACATCACAAACATCAGTGGCAAGAAACTCCAGGAGGTGGTCAGACTTAGCCAAGATCGAGAGTGCTGGAGGCAACTTGTGAGGACATCATGTGCAGCGGCCAACACTGTTCCCGGTGACGCCGACAGGTGAGACAGGTGAGACTTTAGCGTTCCGATTTCCTCTGATGTTTGTTAGCACCTTGTTACCTTTACCTCCGTGAGGATGCCGGAGGCTCCTTCTGTATGACATGGCTCACAGGATCTTTAGCGTACGTATTGGAGGTTGTGTGTGTGTGTGTGTGTGTGTGTGTGTGTGTGTGTGTGTGTGTGTGTGTGTGTGTGTGTGTGTGTGTGTGTGTGTGTGTGTGTGTGTGTGTCTACACGAAGGGGGTGGTGTTACTGGTGATGGTGGAGGTTCATCACTTGCAGATCTGCACACATGTTGATTGTGGAGATCAGGGAAAATGTGCGTCATGTACCCACCAGGCGGGAGGTATCCAGGCAAGATCAAACCCCGACCTTTGCATTGGAAGTGGAGCTGTTGGAGATAGGAGATGTTTATATCTTGAAAAAACAAAAGTTGGATCAACGTCACCAGAAAGGTCTGATGAATTAATATTAGCACCATAGTCATTAGGCAGATCTTAGCCAAAGGTTCTCAGTACCAGACAACTAGACACACCACCTGCTTCAGCTTCATTGTTAGTGGCATAGTCATTAGGCAGATCTTAGCCAAAGGTTCTCAGTACCAGACAACTGTACATGTACACACCACCTGCTTCAGCTTCATTGTTAGTGGCATAGTCATTAGGCAGTTCTTAGCCAAAGGTTCTCAGTACCAGACAACTGTACATGTACACACCACCTGCTTCAGCTTCATTGTTAGTGGCATAGTCATTAGGCAGATCTTAGCCAAAGATTCTCAGTACCAGACAACTGTACACACCACCTGCTTCAGCTTCATTGTTAGTGGCATAGTCATTAGGCAGATCTTAGCCAAAGATTCTCAGTACCAGACAACTAGACACACCACCTGCTTCAGCTTTATTGTTAGTGGCATAGTCATTAGGCAGATCTTAGCCAAAGGTTCTCAGTACCAGACAACTGTACATGTACACACCACCTGCTTCAGCTTCATTGTTAGTGGCATAGTCATTAGGCAGATCTTAGCCAAAGATTCTCAGTACCAGACAACTGTACATGTACACACCACCTGCTTCAGCTTCATTGTTAGTGGCATAGTCATTAGGCAGATCTTAGCCAAAGGTTCTCAGTACCAGACAACTATACATGTACACACCACCTGCTTCAGCTTCATTGTTAGTGGCATAGTCATTAGGCAGATCTTAGCCAAAGATTCTCAGTACCAGACAACTGTACATGTACACACCACCTGCTTCAGCTTCATTGTTAGTGGCATAGTCATTAGGCAGTTCTTAGCCAAAGGTTCTCAGTACCAGACAACTGTACACACCACCTGCTTCAGCTTCATTGTTAGTGGCATAGTCATTAGGCAGATCTTAGCCAAAGATTCTCAGTACCAGACAACTGTACACACCACCTGCTTCAGCTTCATTGTTAGTGGCATAGTCATTAGGCAGATCTTAGCCAAAGATTCTCAGTACCAGACAACTAGACACACCACTTGCTTCAGCTTCATTGTTAGTGGCATAGTCATTAGGCAGATCTTAGCCAAAGGTTCTCAGTACCAGACAACTGTACATGTACACACCACCTGCTTCAGCTTCATTGTTAGTGGCATAGCCATTAGGCAGTTCTTAGCCAAAGGTTCTCAGTACCAGACAACTGTACATGTACACACCACCTGCTTCAGCTTCATTGTTAGTGGCATAGTCATTAGGCAGATCTTAGCCAAAGATTCTCAGTACCAGACAACTGTACATGTACACACCACCTGCTTCAGCTTCATTGTTAGTGGCATAGTCATTAGGCAGATCTTAGCCAAAGGTTCTCAGTACCAGACAACTGTACATGTACACACCACCTGCTTCAGCTTCATTGTTAGTGGCATAGTCATTAGGCAGATCTTAGCCAAAGATTCTCAGTACCAGACAACTGTACATGTACACACCACCTGCTTCAGCTTCATTGTTAGTGGCATAGTCATTAGGCAGATCTTAGCCAAAGGTTCTCAGTACCAGACAACTATACATGTACACACCACCTGCTTCAGCTTCATTGTTAGTGGCATAGTCATTAGGCAGATCTTAGCCAAAGATTCTCAGTACCAGACAACTATACATGTACACACCACCTGCTTCAGCTTCATTGTTAGTGGCATAGTCATTAGGCAGATCTTAGCCAAAGGTTCTCAGTACCAGACAACTGTACACACCACCTGCTTCAGCTTCATTGTTAGTGGCATAGTCATTAGGCAGATCTTAGCCAAAGATTCTCAGTACCAGACAACCGTACACACCACCTGCTTCAGCTTCATTGTTAGTGGCATAGTCATTAGGCAGATCTTAGCCAAAGATTCTCAGTACCAGACAACTAGACACACCACTTGCTTCAGCTTCATTGTTAGTGGCATAGTCATTAGGCAGATCTTAGCCAAAGGTTCTCAGTACCAGACAACTGTACATGTACACACCACCTGCTTCAGCTTCATTGTTAGTGGCATAGTCATAAGGCAGTTCTTAGCCAAAGGATCTCAGTACGAGACAACTAGACACACCACCTGCTTCAGCTTCATTGTTAGTGGCATAGTCATTAGGCAGATCTTAGCCAAAGGTTCTCAGTACCAGACAATTGTACATGTACACACCACCTGCTTCAGCTTCATTGTTAGTGGCATGGTCATTAGGCAGTTCTTAGCCAAAGGTTCTCAGTACGAGACAACTAGACACACCACCAGGTTCAGCTTAATTGTTAGTGGCATAGTCATTAGGCAGATCTTAGCCAAAGGTTCTCAGTACGAGACAACTAGACACACCACCTGCTTCAGCTTCATTGTTAGTGGCATAGTCATTAGGCAGTTCTTAGCCAAAGGTTCTCAGTACGAGACAACTAGACACACCACCTGGTTCAGCTTCATTGTTAGTGGCATAGTCATTAGGCAGATCTTAGCCAAAGGTTCTCAGTACGAGACAACTAGACACACCACCTGCTTCAGCTTCATTGTTAGTGGCATAGTCATTAGGCAGTTCTTAGCCAAAGGTTCTCAGTACGAGACAACTAGACACACCACCTGGTTCAGCTTCATTGTTAGTGGTTGAAAAAATGAGTAGGCCTACATCATGTTTTAGAGTTGTTCTGTGACGTCCTCTGTGTGAAAATACTGAGATCGAACTGTACCTTATCTTTTGAAAACTTAAAAAGAAAACTCCTTGGAGGCAAATAATTATTTGTAAGGAGGATATTTACAAGATGATCAGTTACTCTGATAGTGCACTGTATGAACGTTTGGTGTGTAACCAAGCGGAGTATTGTCGGAGATGCAAATATTTGTAAGGAGGATATTTAGAAGATAACCAGTTACTCTGATAGTGCACTGTATGAATGTTTGGTGTGTAACCAACCAGAGTGTTGTCAGAGACGTTGTCCTACACACATTGTGAGCCTTCAGCACACAGACATGGCCACAGTTTGTCATGACCTCGACTACTTCTCTAATGACTTAAAAGTGGTTTTCCATCCATGTATTTGAAGCAAACTATGTTGACTAGTAAGAGGTAAGGATACACATCAATTCTTACAGTAAACCAGGGCTTAAAACGTTCCGTGTCTGGGCGGACGATTTCGGTTTGTCAAAAAAAAAAAAAAGAGACTGAACTTTAAAAGTGTTTGATGCAATTACTGACTTTGTGTGCTCCAACTTCAAACTTGATATTGTGTGATCATTTAAACCTGAAAAGTGAAACTTATTGAGCAACCCAAGAAGTGAGATTTAATCCAAAGACTACAGTTGGTGAACAACTATAAAACACTCAAGTTAAAGGGTGAGTGTTCATTTTATTATTATGTTTTTAACCCCTTCTCCCCTTTTCCCAAATATATCTTCCTGTAATAATTATGTGTTTACAGCAATTTTTATGCACTAAATATCTCTTGAAATTATGTCCAGAAAGCGCGAAATGGCATAGATTTACACTTGGTTTTTAAAAAAAAATTCCCGGGGGAGCATGCCCCCGGAACCCCCTAGTTTCAGCAGTTTTTTCATCCTCCTGTTTTAAGCCCTGGTAAATGCTGGTGTGTGTTTACAGCCCCAAGAGAGAGGTCGTAGAGTTGTCTCCTGTTCATGGCCAATACAGACAGAAGCAAACAAAGTAGACTTCTCGCTTGGCGAAAAAAAACAACCCTGTCAGCTCCAAAACACAATACGAAACAAGACAATACTTTAATGGGAAAAATGTGTGGGATTGGGGAAGAGCCTTTCGTACTTTACCAGTCATGTCAGTTGTAGAAATACTAGCACCCTGCACGTGCTGAGGGCTGGTATGTATGTGTGTGTGTGTGTTGCAGTGTGTGCATGGGAATATATTCATGTTTTGATGAAATGAGAAGCTGAGGATACAGATAGCCAGACAAAGAGACGGCCCAAAGAGACGGTCAAAGAGACGAACAAAGAGAAGGACAAAGAGACGAACAAGAGACAGACAAAGAGACAGACAGAGACAAAGAGACGAACAAAGAAATAGACAAAGAGACGGACAAAGAGATGAACAAAGAGACAGACAAAGAGACGGACAAAGAGAGACAAAGAGACGAACAAAGAGATGAACAAAGAGACGGACAAAGAGACAGACAAAGAGACGGACAGAGATTCCGAGTGCATATAAGGTACAGGGAGAGGGCAGGGTTTGGAGAGGATTAAATCCAATCTCCTTTAATGTTGAATCAATTGCCAGTTCCATTAAAGCCAATCTCCTTTAATGTTGAATCAATTGTCCAGTTCCATTAAAGCCAATCTCCTTTAATGTTCAATCAATTGTCCAGTTCCATTAAAGCCAATCTCCTTTAATGTTCAATCAATTGTCCAGTTCCATTAAAGCCAATCTCCTTTAATGTTCAATCACATTGTCCAGTTCTATTAAGCCAATCTCCTTTAATGTTGAATCAATTGTCCAGTTCTATTATAGCCAATCTCCTTTAATGTTGAATCAATTGTCCAGTACTGTTAAAGCCAGTCCCCTTTAATGTTGAATCAATTGTCCAGTTCTGTTAAAACCAATCTCCTTTAATGTTGAATCAATTGTCCAGTTCTGTTATAAGCCAATCTCCTTTAATGTTGAATCAATTGTCCAGTTCTGTTATAGCCAATCTCCTTTAATGTTGAATCAATTGTCCAGTTCTGTTAAAACCAATCTCCTTTAATGTTGAATCAATTGTCCAGTTCTGTTAAAACCAATCTCCTTTAATGTTGAATCAATTGTCCAGTTCTGTTATAGCCAATCTCCTTTTATGTTGAATCAATTATCCAGTTCTATTATAGCCAATCTCCTTTATGTTGAATCAATTGTCCAGTTCTATTATAGCCAATCTCCTTTAATGTTGAATCAATTGTCCAGTTCTATTATAGCCAATCTCCTTTAATGTTGAATCAATTGTCCAGTTCTATTATAGCCAATCTCCTTTATGTTGAATCAATTGTCCAGTTCTGTTATAGCCAATCTTCTTTAATGTTGAATCAATTGTCCAGTTCTATTATAGCCAATCCCTTTTATGTTGAATCACATTGTCCAGTTCTGTTATAGCCAATCACTTTAATGTTGAATCAATTGTCCAGTTCTTTATAGCCAATCTCCTTTCATGTTGAATCAATTGTCCAGTTCTGTTATAGCCAATCACCTTTCATGTTGAATCAATTGTCCAGTTCCATTATAAGCCAATCTCCTTTCATGTTGAATCAATTGTCCAGTTCTGTTAAAGCCAAATATGTTGAATCAATTGTCCAGTTTCATAGCCAATCCTCTTTCAATTTGAATCAGTTGTCCAGTCTTTAAAGCCAATAATGTTGAATCAGATTGTCCAGTTGTTATTGAAGCCTCTTCAATATTCAATAATTATCCAGCTCTATTAAAAGCCATCTCCTTTAATGTTGAATTAATTGTCCAGTTCATTAAAGCCAATCTTCATGTTGAATCAATTGTCCAGTTCTATTAAAGCCATCTCCTTCAATGTTGAATTAATTGTCCAGTTCCATTAAAGCCAATCTCCTTTCATGTTGAATCAATTGTCCAGTTCTTAAGCCAATCTCCTTTAATGTTGAATCAATTGTCAGTTCCATTAAAGTCAGTCACCTTTCATGTTGAATCAATTGTCCAGTTCATTAAAGCCAGTCTCCTTCATGTTAAATCAATTGTTCAGTTTCATTAAAGCCAATCTCCTTCAATGTTGAATCATTTGTCCAGTTTATTAAAAGCCAGTCTCCTTCAATGTTGAATCACATTGTCTAATTCCATTAAAGCCAATATCCTTTAATGTTGAATCAGATATAAAAGCCAATTGTCTTCTGTGCCGAATCGCTGATATTGTCCAAGTTCTCGTAAAACAGTCTGACATCAGACAGACAAGACCAGACATCAGACAGACAAGACCAGACATGACAGACAGACAAGACCAGACATCAGACAGACAAGACAGACACAGACAGCAGACAGACAGACAACAGACCAGACATCACATTTCAGCCACGGGCGTCAACACTCATTTTGATTCCCGCTCAACAGCACAGAAAGCTGCACTGGAAGAAAACACAAATAAAAGGCATACATGTACTTTGGAGTTCTTTGGAAGTTGAGAAAGACGGGCAGAAGAAAGGAGAAAGAGGAGCAGACGACAGAAGAGACGGGATCTAAAACTGCACGTGCATGACCTGATCTCGTCCCGTCTTGACAGTTGACATCTCCATCATTCATTTAAAAATAAAAGCCCGAATTAAGGCCGGGGGGGGGGGGGGGAGGGGGCATTGCGTGCGTTGTGACTTTCTGTTTTGTTTGATTGTCTGATCGCTACGTCGGTGTCCTGAGTGTGGAATTGATTTGTTTGTTGACAGAAGAAGAGGAAGACAGACGACACTGTATGGTAGGCCCTTAGAACTCACAGGCTGCTCACCGAAAAATTGCTGGTTATAGATCTGTACGTAGAAAGGAGTCAAACAAAAATTATAAAGCAATTTCTGCTTGTTATATTGAAAAAGAAGATGGTAAGACATAGTAATTAACATCAGAAACTAGTCCTTGAATGTTATATAGAACCAATACTGTTGTACGGATGCGAGGCGTGGACAGTCAGCAAGCAAAGCCAGAACAAGATTGAGGCAGCCGAGATGTGGTTTCTAAGAAGAATGTTGAGAGTTCCATGGACAGTAAAGAAAACAAACGAGACAGTCTTGATGGAGGCAGACACAAGTAGATCACTCATAAGGAAGATTAGGAAAAAACAGGCAACATTTATAGGCCATTTTATGAAGAAGGGGGATTTGGAGCACCTGGTCACAACGGGAAAGCTGGAGGGAAAGAGAGTACCAGGTAGACCCAGGGAGAGAATGCTGGACGGACTTGCAGAGTGGCTGGGGACGAGGAGGGTGGGGGAGATGCTAGGGGCAACGAGAGATAGAGATGGTTGGAAGTCCATGGTCGCCAACGCCATGCGGCAGGGCACCTGATGATGATAATGATGAAGACATAGTAACCGTCTTTGTTTATGTTACGGAAACCAGTAACAGCAATCAACAGTAACGAGTCTTTATACATCTTATAGAAACTTGTAACAGTAACCAACAGTAACCAGTCTTTATTCATCTTATAGAAACATGTAACAGCAATCAACAGTAACTAGTCTTTATACATCTTATAGAAACCTGTAACAGTAACCAACAGTAACCAGTCTTTATACATCTTATAGAAACCTGTAACAGTAACCAACAGTAACTAGTCTTTATTCATCTTATAGAAACATGTAACAGTAACCAACAGTAACCAGTCTTTATACATCTTATAGAAACATGTAACAGTAACCAACAGTAACCAGTCTTTATACATCTTATAGAAACCTGTAACAGTAACCAACAGTAACTAGTCTTTATACATCTTATAGAAACATGTAACAGTAACCAACAGTAACCAGTCTTTATTCATCTTATAGAAACATGTAACAGTAACCAACAGTAACTAGTCTTTATACATCTTATAGAAACCTGTAACAGTAACCAACAGTAACTAGTCTTTATACATCTTATAGAAACCTGTAACAGTAACCAACAGTAACTAGTCTTTATACATCTTATAGAAACCTGTAACAGTAACCAACAGTAACCAGTCTTTATACATCTTATAGAAACCTGTAACAGTAACCAACAGTAACCAGTCTTTATACATCTTATAGAAACCTGTAACAGTAACCAACAGTAACTAGTCTTTATACATCTTATAGAAACATGTAACAGTAACCAACAGTAACTAGTCTTTATACATCTTATAGAAACCTGTAACAGTAACCAACAGTAACTAGTCTTTATACATCTTATAGAAACCTGTAACAGTAACCAACAGTAACTAGTCTTTATACATCTTATAGAAACCTGTAACAGTAACCAACAGTAACTAGTCTTTATACATCTTATAGAAACATGTAACAGTAACCAACAGTAACTAGTCTTTATACATCTTATAGAAACATGTAACAGTAACCAACAGTAACTAGTCTTTATACATCTTATAGAAACCTGTAACAGTAACCAACAGTAACCAGTCTTTATACATCTTATAGAAACATGTAACAGTAACCAACAGTAACTAGTCTTTATACATCTTATAGAAACATGTAACAGTAACCAACAGTAACCAGTCTTTATACATCTTATAGAAACCTGTAACAGTAACCAACAGTAACTAGTCTTTATACATCTTATAGAACCTGTAACAGTAACCAACAGTAACCAGTCTTTATACATCTTATAGAAACATGTAACAGTAACCAACAGTAACCAGTCTTTATACATCTTATAGAAACCTGTAACAGTAACCAACAGTAACTAGTCTTTATACATCTTATAGAAACCTGTAACTGTAACCAACAGTGACCAGTCTTTATTCATCTTATAGAAACCTGTAACAGTAACCAACAGTAACCAGTCTTTATACATCTTACAGAAATCTGTAACAGTAACCAACAGTAACTAGTCTTTATACATCTTATAGAAACCTGTAACAGTAACCAACAGTAACCAGTCTTTATTCATCTTATAGAAACCTGTAACAGTAACCAACAGTAACTAGTCTTTATACATCTTATAGAAACATGTAACAGCAATCAACAGTAACGAGTCTTTATACATCTTATAGAAACATGTAACAGTAACCAACAGTAACTAGTCTTTATACATCTAAAAGAAACCTGTAACAGTAACCAACAGTAACCAGTCTTTATACATCTTATAGAAACCTGTAACAGTAACCAACAGTAACCAGTCTTTATTCATCGTTTAAAAATCAGTAGCACACACACACGAACACACACACACACATACACACACACACACAAACATAACACACACACACACACACACACAAACACACACACACACACACACACACACACACACACACACACACACACGCACGCACGAACAGACACACACATATACATACAAACACACACACACACAAACACACGCACACGCGCGCGCACACACAAACACACACACACACACTCACAAACACACACACACACACAAACACACACACACACAAATTCAAAGCTTAGACTGCAAAAGTCTTAAAATTGCACTAGGTGTACCAGTCCATGCTTCTAGTCTGGAAACGTACAAAGTTGCTGGAATTCTGCCTCTGAACAACTATCGTGATACTATTTATACTGAAAGAGCCCCCGTTGGGTTGTCGGGGCTCTTTCAGTATAAATAGTATCCCCACCTTCTGGAAATTCTGTGCTAGAAATTTCCTCTTTTCTGTCACTCTCTTTGTTTCTGCCTTGTTGCCTTGCTTTCTGTCATTTCTACTTATTTTCTGCCTTAATGGTCCATTCACCTGTATTTTTTCGATAAAGTCTGACGTACTTTTTCTTCGGATTGATAATTGGGTACATGTATTAAGTGTATTTTTGGCTCTAAGGAGGTGAGATATGCGGAAGCAATTTTAGGTAATTTATGCCTGTTTTTACAGATGTTTTGGTGTCCTTATGTATGCTTATATTTGTATTCAGATGTTTTTTAAATCTCCCCTGTGCGATAAATCAGACGGAATGGTCCTACGTCGGGGGCATGTCCTTTGATTATGTATTGATATGTGTACTTAATTTTCTTTTCTTTTTTTTTTTTTCCTGTTGAAGTTTTGTGTTTTGAAGCGGTTATAGCCCTGATGTGGCTCTGCGCAGTCGGCTGGGCTTTAAACAACAATAAAAGTAAAGTAAAAAAAAAAAAGTCAGCGTAACGTTTTAAAGATTCTGCCCGTCCCCATTTTTGACCTTGTCAGTACAAACTTTCTTCGTTCTTTGATTTAATGTTTTTTCACTATGAGTGATATTTGACGGTTAATGTCTGCCAAGCCTTGTCGCAGGCTGAAGGTGTCACCACATCGTTGTTGGTGGATTTGGGTGGCGCGCGTGTGGAAGTGTCCGAGGACGATGAGTCGTCTTGAACAAAGTCATCATCATCATCATCATCAGGTGCCCTGCCGCATGGCGTTGGCGATCATGGACTTCCATCTGCCTCTATCTCTCGTTGCCCCTAGCATTTCCCCCACCCTCCTCGTCCCAGCCACTCTGCAAGTCCGTCCAGCATTTTCTCTCTGGGTCTACTCGGTGCTCTCTTTCCCTCCAGCTTTCCCGTTGTGACCAGGTGCTCCAAAGCCCCCTTCCTCATAAAATGGCCTATAAATGTTGCCTGTCTTTTCCTAATCTTCCTTATGAGTGATCTACTTGTGTGTGCCTCCATCAAGACTGTCTCGTTTGTTTTCTTTGCTGTCCATGGAACTCTCAACATTCTTCTTAGAAACCACATCTCGGCTGCCTCAAAGTGCAGACGGAAATCTGCCTCCATCACCGACAAGTAGGCCTACACGTCTTGTTGTGGCCACGTCATCAATAATCCGTGTCGCTTTGTTGATAAAGCTCTTTCTGTCAAACGTAATAGTTACCTTTCCTCTCTCCTTTCCTTCCCTTCCCTCCTCTCTTTTTCTCTCTCTCTCCCTCTCTCTCTCCCGCTCCCTCTCCCTCTCTGTTCTGTCTATCACTCTCCCTCCCTCCCCCTCCCTCTGTTCTCTCCCTCCCTCCCCTCCCTCGCTGTTCTCTCTCTCTCTCTTTCTTTCTCTCTCTCTTCTCTCCTCTCTCTCTCTTCTCTCTTCTCTCTCTCTCTTCTCTCTTTGTCTCTCTCTTGTTTTTCTCTTTCCTCTCTCTCTCCCTTAGTCCCCCTCTGCTCACTGGCATGCGTCTGCATCATGTATATACGTGCATGTGTGTGTGTGCGTGTGTGTGCGTGTGCGTGTGTGCGTGTGTGCGTGTGCGTGTGTGTGTGCGTGTGTGTGTGCGTGTGTGCGTGTGTGTGTGTGTGTGTGTGTGTGTGTGATTTGTCAGCTTTTATGCTAATCTAACAATAAATGATTCATGCTGATGTGTGTATGTGTGTGTGTTTCGCGCGAGCGAAAGAGAGAAAGAGAGAGAGAGACAATGACAATGACAATGACAATGATGCTTTATTTTCCAACGGTAAAAGCTATTGGCTAGAAGCCATTTTTCAAACTTGCTGTTGCTATTCTATACACATGACATTTGCATGAGAGAGAGAGAGAGAGCGTACAAACATACTCAAATATGTGTGTATGATTCTTGAGTTTGTATGTGTGTGTGTGTGCGTGTGCGTGCGTGCGTGCGTGTGCGTGCGTGCGTGCGCGTGTGTGTGTGTGTGTGTGTGTATGTATGTACAGGGATGTGTTTTTGAGTGTGCATGTTCGCATGCATGGTTGTGTGTATTCACGCATGGGTGGGTTTTTTTTTTAGTCAGTGCGTCTATTTGCATGTATGCCTCTGTGTGTGTGTGTGTGTGTTAATGTTTGTCACTTTGTGTGTGTGTGCGTGCGTGCGTGCGTGCGTGTGTGTGTGTGTTAATGTTTGTCACTTAATGTGTGTGTGTGTGTGTGTATGTGTGTGTGTGTGTGTGTGTGTGTGCACGTGACAACAGTGTAAACAGCCTGTCAGGAGATGTTTGATGTAGAAACAAGACACAGTGTGGTCACTTTCAAACAGACCATCAGTTTCCACTGTTGACAATTTCTGCAGGGAACGAATGTCTTACAGCAAACCGAAACTATGGCAGACTTTGAACTTTAAAAAGGCAAAACTTGAATTATCATTATGATTGTTATGTGAGATGACCCAAAGCAATCTTTGGTCAGACTTTTGTATGTTATTGTTTTGTTCTTGTTTATTTGTTATTGATGTTTATATATCTTTGGTCAGACTGTTTTGTTTGTGTATGTTATTGTTTTGTTGTTGTTGTTTTGTTATTGATGTTTATATATCTTTGGTCAGACTGTTTTTTTTGTGTATGTTATTGTTTTGTTGTTATTGATGTTATATATCTTTGGTCACACTGTTTTGTTTGTGTATGTTGTTGTTTTGTTATTGATGTTTATATATCTTTGATCAGACTGTTTTGTTTGTGTATGTTATTGTTTTGTTGTTGTTGTTTTGTTATTGATGTTTATATATCTTTGGTCAGACTGTTTTTTTTGTGTATGTTATTGTTTTGTTGTTATTGATGTTATATATCTTTGATCAGACTGTTTTGTTTGTGTATGTTATTGTTTTGTTGTTATTGATGTTTATATATCTTTGATCAGACTGTTTTGTTTGTGTATGTTATTGTTTTGTTGTTATTGATGTTTATATATCTTTGATCAGACTGTTTTGTTTGTGTGTGTTATTGTTTTGTTGTTATTGATGTTTATATATCTTTGGTCACACTGTTTTGTTTGTGTATGTTATTGTTTTGTTGTTATTGATGTTTATATATCTTTGATCAGACTGTTTTGTTTGTGTGTGTTATTGTTTTGTTGTTATTGATGTTTATATATCTTTGATCAGACTGTTTTGTTTGTGTATGTTATTGTTTTGTTCTTGTTTTGTTATTGATGTTTATATATCTTTGGTCAGACTTTTGTTTGTGTGTGTTATTGTTTTGTTCTTGTTGTTTTGTTATTGATTTTTATATATCTTTGGTCAGACTGTTTTGTTTGTGTATGTTATTGTTTTGTTCTTGTTTTGTTATTGATTTCTTTTTGTCTTATAGTCATCATATCATATTGAAAATCCTGAGAGATGAAATGATATCTTTAGTTTTGTAGGCAAGGTAACTGTACCACACAACTTGCATGAGGACATGAGAATGAACTGTTGAATCCTTAGCTAGCAGATTCATTGAGCCTGCGCAAAACACTATGCATTGGCAAGATCTTGAAATGGGGAGGGGAGGGGGTAAATAAGGAGCTGTGAAACTTACTAAACTGACGTCATCACAACGACAGAAACGTCAAGACGGGCAGCGAACAGACCAGTACCAGTGTGTTAGTGTTGCGGGCCAGGATTGAACTCCAGGTTATCGAACACCAGGCACATAGCAAAGTAATGGCGTCAGTACAAATATTAGTTCAAGCTGGCTGGTCTTCTGTTTTCAGAGAATCAGAGAAGAGACGATGTTTTTGACAGCAGTGTTTGCTCCCTGTAATTTATTGATGCCAGACACAAAGGCCATGGGAATGCGATACCATTGTGGTCTTTCAATTCGTTGTCTGAAGGCTGCAGGCTGCAGGCGGTCCGGTGTAATGCTAGACCTCTATTTTTGGTCAGATTTAACAACACAATATGAACTTTTAAGTGAAAAAGAATGGATGCTGGTTTAGATGGAATCCTTTTGTGTGTGTGTGTGTGTGTGTGTGTGTGTGTGTGTGTGTGTGTGTGTGTGTGTGTGAGTGCGTGTGTGTGTGTGTGTGTGTGTGGGGTGAGTGCGTGCGTGTGTGTGTGTGAGTGCGTGCGGCGTGTATGTGTGTGTGAGTGCGTGTGTGTGTGTGAGTGTGTGTGCGTGCGTGCGTGTATGTGTGTGTGTTGTGAGTGAGTGCGCGCGCGCGTGTGTGTAAGTGTGTGTGTGTGTGTGTGTGTGTGTGTGTGTGTGTGTGTGTGTGTGTGTGTGTATTGAATAATAGCAAGTGGCAACTGTGCCAACAGCCAGGCTGAACATGTCTGAGGGAGAAACAGCAGACGGTGGGGTCACATTTAAACAAAGATGGCCGTCAGCTATTGACCATAACTGCAAAGGAATAATATCATTGCCAATCTTCCAGATCAAAAGAAAAACTACGGTAGACTTCATATGTCAGTAGACGAAGATTCTATTTACCATTGTAAACGAAGATTTTGGTTTGGTTTGGATTGGTTTCTTTTCTCCTGTTTTTCAGATTCAGATCACGTTTATCAAGTTTTAGAGTTCTGATATTTATCTTTAAAGAGGTCTAGCAGTTGGTCCGAAAAGTTAGCACCTGTCTTATCTTGTTATACTAGATACGCGTTCTGATTCCGATCCTGCTTTTTATGTTTTTGATCTGCGATGATGCCTGTCAATTAACATCAGGAAGAGAGTTCTTGAATGTTATATAGAACCAATACTGTTGTACGGTTGCGAGGCGTGGACAGTCAGCAAGCAAAGCCAGAACAAGATTGAGACAGCCGAGATGTTGTTTCTTAGAAGAATGTTGAGAGTTCCATGGACAGCAAAGAAAACAAACGAGACAGTCTTGATGGAGGCAGACACAAGTAGATCATTCATAAAGAAGATTAGGAAAAGACAGGCAACATTATAGGCCATGTTATGAGGAAAGGGGAATTGGAACACCTGGTCACAACGGGAAAGCTGGAGGGAAAGAGAGCACCGGGTAGACCCAAGGAGAAGATACTAGACGGACTTGCAGAGTAGCTGGGACAAAGAGGGTAGAAGAGATGCTTGAGGCAACAAGAGATAGAAACAGATGGAAGTCCATAATCGCCAACGCCAT
This sequence comes from Monoplex corrugatus, assembly GCA_030674185.1. Classification (NCBI taxonomy): domain Eukaryota; kingdom Metazoa; phylum Mollusca; class Gastropoda; order Littorinimorpha; family Ranellidae; genus Monoplex; species Monoplex corrugatus. The sequence continues at coordinate 48,762,495 of JAPXFY010000031.1, read as the reverse complement.
GCGGCAAGGCACCTGATGATGATGATGATGATGATCTTGAGAGAGAGAGAGAGAGAGTATAGTTTGACCATAATTTTGACCCTCCAGCATGGAATGAGCCATTTGTTCTCTGGCATTGTCTAGCACTACAGGTCACAATCAGTGGGGAGGTGAAGCTTTGTCAGTTTGAGGATTTCTGTTGAAAACGACTGATAATCACTGTTCTACTTGTCCCGTTACAGAAATGGCATTGTGTTATTGGTGAAGGAGCCAGACTTGTGTCCTGTCCTGGCGGGGATGTCGGGGACTCTTTCAGTATAAATAGTGTCCCCGTTTTCTGGAAATTCTGTGCTAGAAATTTCCTCTTTTCTGTCACTCTCTTTGTTTCTGCCTTGCTCCCTTGTTTTCTGTCATCTTTTCCTATCACTTTCTGCCTTGTTCCCTTGTTTTCTGTCATCTTTTCCTATCACTTTCTGCCTTACTCCCTTGTTTTCTGTCATCTTTTCCTATCACTTTCTGCCTTACTCCCTTGTTTTCTGTCATCTTTTCCTATCACTTTCTGCCTTACTCCCTTGTTTTCTGTCATCTTTTCCTGTCACTTTCTGCCTTACTCCCTTGTTTTCTGTCATCTTTTCCTCTCACTTTCTGCCTTACTCCCTTGTTTTCTGTCATCTTTTCCTCTCACTTTCTGCCTTACTCCCTTGTTTTCTGTCATCTTTTCCTATCACTTTCTGCCTTGCTCCCTTGTTTTCTGTCATCTTTTCCTATCACTTTCTGCCTTGCTCCCTTGTTTTCTGTCACTTTTCCTATCACTTTCTGCCTTACTCCCTTGTTTTCTGTCATCTTTTCCTATCACTTTCTGCCTTACTCCCTTGTTTTCTGTCATCTTTTCCTATCACTTTCTGCCTTGCTCCCTTGTTTTCTGTCATCTTTTCCTATCACTTTCTGCCTTGCTCCCTTGTTTTCTGTCATCTTTTCCTATCACTTTCTGCCTTGCTCCCTTGTTTTCTGTCACTTTTCCTATCACTTTCTGCCTTACTCCCTTGTTTTCTGTCATCTTTTCCTATCACTTTCTGCCTTACTCCCTTGTTTTCTGTCATCTTTTCCTATCACTTTCTGCCTTACTCCCTTGTTTTCTGTCATCTTTTCCTGTCACTTTCTGCCTTGCTGGTCCATTCTTCTGGATGTTTTCCATAAAACCTTGCATACTTGGTTTGTGGTGAGGTTGACGATTTGTTAATATGTTATTTGCATTTTGCCTGTAAGGAAATGTGAACTACTTAGTGGCCATTTTAGACACTATAAATCAGTTTTCATGTGTGTTTTGTGTACTTGGTAATGTTGATGGATTTGTATCCTGGTTAGTGTTAATACCACGGTCATAGAGTGAGCGGAATGACCAACGTCATGGGCATAGCACTACATAATGTGTGTGTGGATGTGACGTGACGTGACGTGCACTTGGTTTTCTTTTCATGGGGTTTTTTTTTTTCTTCCAGGGCCATCGATGTTCTTTTTAGATATGTGTGTGTGTGTGTGTGTGTGTGTGTGTGTGTGTGTGTGTGTGTGTGTGTGTGTGTGTGTGTGTGTGTGTATGTGTGTGTGTGTGTGTGTGTGTGTGTGTGTGTGTGTGTGTGTGTGTGTGTGTGTGTGTGTGTGTGTGTGTGTGTGTGTGTGTGTGTGTGTGTGTGTGTGTGTGTGTGTGTGTGTGTGTGTGTGTGTGTGTGTGTGTGTGTGTGGTAATAGTCATAGACCTGATATGGCTGTGAGCAGTTAGATGGGCTTTAAACACTACCACCACCACCACTACTACAATACCACCACCACTCTCCTTCTACTGCTGCTGCAGCTGCCACTGCTACTACTATTACTATTGCTGCTGCTACTATTACTATTACTGCTGCTGCTACTATTACTATTGCTGCTGCTACTACTATTACTATTGCTGCTGCTACTACTACTACTACTATTACTATTGCTGCTGCTACTATTGCTATTGCTGCTGCTGCTACTATTACTATTGCTATTGCTGCTACTATTACTATTGCTGCTACTATTACTATTGCTGCTGCTGCTACTATTACTATTGCTGCTGCTACTACTACTACTATTACTATTGCTGCTGCTACTATTGCTATTGCTGCTGCTATTACTATTGCTATTGCTGCTGCTACTACTACTATTGCTGCTGCTACTATTACTATTGCTATTGCTGCTACTACTATTGCTATTGCTGCTGCTACTATTACTATTGCTGCTGCTGCTATTACTACTATTACTATTGCTATTGCTGCTGCTGCTGCTGCTATTACTACTATTACTATTGCTATAGCTGCTGCTATTGCTATTGCTGCTGCTGCTACTATTACTATTGCTGCTGCTACTACTACTACTATTACTATTGCTGCTACTACTATTACTATTGCTGCTGCTGCTGCTATTACTACTATTCACTGGCTCCCTGTATCAAAGCGCATACAGTACAAACTAGACACCATGTGCTACAAAAGCCTCAATAACGCAGCCCCCGATTACCTGTCAAGCCTACTTGAGATCTATCTTCCCTCACGTACCCTCCGCTCTGCCTCCGATCCTCTGACTTTTCGCTTTCCACGCACTAAGCTCAATACCTATGGTCCACGAGCCTTCTCTGTTTCTGGTCCACTCTCCTGGAACAAACTTCCTCTCTCAGTCCGTCAGCAACCTACTTTTGTCTCCTTCAAGTCCGCTCTCAAAACTCACCTTTTCTCCTCCGCATAAAATCCTAACCTCACTCAACCCCCCCCCCCCCCCCCTCTGCAGACTGTCTCCGCTCGGAGGGGAATCACATGGTTATAATATATAATTGTATATGCTATGCTCTCTATAATTTTCCATTGCTTTTATTCTTGCTTTTATTGCTTTTATTCTTTTTCCCCATTTATAGCCATGCGTGTGTGTGAGTGTGTGTGTGTGTGTGCGCGTGCGTGTGTGTGCGTGCGTGCGTGCGTGCTTGCGTGTGTGTCTGCTTCAGCGCTTAGATTTGATTTTATCAAGATTTTGCGCTATATAAATATTGTAATTATTATAAATATTGTAATTATTATTATTACTATTGCTGCTGCTGCTACTATTACTATTGCTGCTACTACTATTACTATTGCTGCTGCTGCTGCTATTACTACTATTACTATTGCTGTTGCTGCTGCTATTACTACTATTACTATTGCTGCTGCTGCTGCTATTACTACTATTACTATTGCTGTTGCTGCTGCTATTACTACTATTACTATTGCTACTGCTGCTGCTATTACTATTGCTGCTGCTGCTGCTATTACTACTATTACTATTGCTGCTGCTATTACTACTATTACTATTGCTGCTGCTATTACTACTATTGCTATTGCTGCTGCTGCTGCTGCTGCTATTACTACTATTATTATTGCTGCTGCTATTACTACTATTGCTATTGCTGCTGCTATTACTACTATTGCTATTGCTGCTGCTGCTGCTATTACTACTATTGCTATTACTATTGCTGCTGCTGCTGCTATTACTACTATTGCTATTGCTGCTGCTGCTGCTATTACTACTATTACTATTGCTGCTGCTGCTGCTATTACTACTATTGCTATTGCTGCTGCTGCTGCTATTACTACTATTGCTATTACTATTGCTGCTGCTGCTGCTATTACTACTATTGCTATTGCTGCTGCTGCTGCTATTACTACTATTGCTATTGCTGCTGCTGCTGCTATTACTACTATTGCTATTGCTGCTATTACTACTATTGCTATTACTATTGCTGCTGCTGCTGCTATTACTACTATTGCTATTACTATTGCTGCTGCTATTACTACTATTGCTATTACTATTGCTGCTGCTATTACTACTGTTGCTATTACTATTGCTGCTGCTATTACTACTATTGCTATTACTATTGCTGCTGCTATTACTACTGTTGCTATTACTATTGCTGCTGCTATTACTACTATTGCTATTACTATTGCTGCTGCTGCTACTACTACTATTATATTGCTGCTGCTGCTGCTACTACTATTGCTATTGCTGCTGCTGCTATTACTACTATTGCTATTGCTGCTGCTGCTACTACTACTATTACTATTGCTGCTGCTGCTGCTACTACTACTATTGCTATTGCTGCTGCTACTGCTATGACTACTATTGCTATTGCTGCTGCTGCTGCTGCTACTACTATTACTATTGCTGCTGCTATGACTACTATTGCTGCTGCTGCTATTGCTGCTGCTACTACTATTGCTATTGCTGCTGCTGCTACTACTACTATTACTATTGCTGCTGCTATTACTATTGCTGCTGCTACTACTATTGCTGCTGCTGCTACTACTACTATTACTATTGCTGCTGCTATTACTATTGCTGCTGCTACTACTATTGCTGCTGCTGCTACTACTACTATTACTATTGCTGCTGCTGCTACTACTACTACTATTGCTATTGCTGCTGCTGCTGCTACTATTACTATTGCTGCTGCTGCTGCTACTACTATTGCTATTGCTGCTGCTGCTGCTGCTGCTACTACTATTGCTATTGCTGCTGCTACTACTACTACTATTACTATTGCTCGCTGCTGCTACTATTACTATTGCTGCTGCTGCTGCTACTACTATTGCTATTGCTGCTACTACTACTACTACTATTGCTGCTGCTGCTGCTGCTGCTACTACTATTACTATTGCTGCTGCTACTACTACTACTATTACTATTGCTGCTGCTGCTACTATTACTATTGCTATTGCTTCTGCTGCTGCTACTACTATTACTATTACTGCTGCTACTACTATTACTATTGCTGCTGCTGCTGCTATTACTATTGCTGCTGCTGCTACTACTACTATTACTATTGCTGCTGCTGCTACTATTGCTATTGCTGCTGCTACTACTATTGCTATTGCTGCTGCTGCTACTACTACTATTACTATTGCTGCTGCTGCTGCTACTACTACTATTACTATTGCTGCTGCTGCTACTATTGCTATTGCTGCTGCTACTGCTATTGCTGCTGCTACTACTATTGCTATTGCTGCTGCTGCTACTACTACTATTACTATTGCTGCTGCTACTACTACTATTACTATTGCTGCTGCTGCTACTATTGCTATTGCTGCTGCTACTGCTATTGCTGCTGCTGCTACTATTACTATTGCTATTGCTGCTACTACTATTGCTATTGCTGCTGCTACTACTATTACTATTGCTATTGCTGCTGCTACTACTACTATTACTATTGCTGCTGCTACTACTACTATTACTATTGCTGCTGCTACTACTATTACTATTGCTGCTGCTACTGGTGAGAATCGAACCTGCCCGTCAGGTTTGTTGACTTTGCTATAAATATTTACAAACACGTCTGTAAACTTCTTTCCTTTTCTGTGAGAAATGGACTGTTTGACAATATGGAATTTAACGTCTTTTCAAGCATTCAGCCCAAGCAAGCCAGGGGGCTGATTTTAAAATTAACACCTTAATAACATTGAAAATAATAGGGTTTTCTTGTAAGAAGGGAGGAGATTCAGAGAGGAGAAAGAGAGAGAGGGGGGGAGAGAGAGAGAGGGCCGACCATCACTCCCTCACAAAACAGTTCAGAGAAAGAACAAACAGAGTGAGGCCAAAACAAGGGAGAAAAACTAATACACAGGAAGCGGAAATGTTGTGCCAAGTATGATTAAAGCCAAGCAAGGGAGAGAAGCCCCGAATGATGAGGAGTTATCACGCCATGCCCACAAGTAACAAATCACCTGGCCGTCTGATATGTACTGATTGGAAACGTGACACATCATCAAACACTGTAAACTGATTGATTGTACAAGTCACACTGCTCTTTGCCTTTCAGTGTGTGTGTGGGGGTGGTGGTGTGGTGGGTGTGTATGTGTGTGGTGTGTGAATGTGGTGTGTGTGTGTGTGTGTGTGTGTGTGTGTGTGTTGTGTTGTGTGTATCAGGAATATCAATTTATGTTGACGCCTGTGGCTACAAGTTAATGTTTTCGGTTCCCTGTTTGTTGTAAAACTTCCAGACTACGATAAATGGACAATTCCAGCATTGCAGAAATTAAACTTAATCCACTTCCCATCCCTCTCTCTGTCTCTGTTGTGTGTGTGTGTGTGGTGTGTGTGTGTTGTGTGTGTGTTAGTGTGTGTGTGTGTGTGTGTGTTACTATGTGTGTGTGTGGTGTGGGTGTGGTGTGTGTGTGTCCAAATGTGTAGTGTCTGTAAATTTGATCAGAAGACAGCTGCGTTTCTAGAAAGTTCTTGCCTGCCATGTATGCCTAATATGCTGGTGGTGGTGGTGGTGGTGATGATGGTGGTGGTGATGGTGGTGGTGATGGTGGTGGTGGTGATGATAGTGGTGGTGATGGGGGTGGTAGTGGTGGTGGTGGTGGTTCAGTCGGTCAGGTTCTTTGTGTTAACGATCCATACATAAGTTCTCATAGCAGTTGTTGAGATCGTGATTGGAAATCAAAGAGCGTTCCATTCGGTCTTTTGTCCCCCAACCACATCTTTCATTTATGTGACAGTGTTGATTGTAAATCAAAGAGTTGTAGGTCAGTCATTTTATTCGGTCTTTTGTCCGCCAACCACATCTTTGTCAAATGTTCTCTAGTCAAACATTTGTGTGACAATGTTGATTGTAAATCAAAGAGTTGTATGTCAGAGTCATTTTATTCGGTCTTTTTGTCCGCCAACCACATCTTTGTCAAATGTTCTCTAGTCAAACATTTGTGTGACAGTGTTGATTGCTAATCAAAGAGTTGTACGTCAGAGTCATTTTATTCGGTCTTTTTGTCCGCCAACCACATCTTTGTCAATGTTCTCTAGTCAAACATTTGTGTGACAGTGTTGATTGCTAATCAGAGAGTTGTATGTCAGAGTGCTTTCATTCGGTCTGAAAGATTGCTGCACCCATCTACATGTACAAGACAGACAGACACACATGCACACAGAAATGCACGCATGCACGCGTGTGCGCGCACGCACAGATACATAGACACACAGAGGAGAGTGCACATGTTCAGGCATATACGCATATAGAACTGTTTGTATGTACCCACAGACATCAACACTTGTATATACCCACAGACATCAACACTTGTATATACCCACAGACATCAACACTTGTATGTACCCACAGACATCACACTTGTATGTACCCACAGACATCAACACTTGTATGTACCCACAGACATCAACACTTGTATGTACCCACAGACATCACACGCTTGTATATACCCACAGACATCAACACTTGTATGTACCCACAGACATCAACACTTGTATGTACCATAGACATCAACACTTGTATATACCCACAGACATCACACTTGTATGTACCCACAGACATCAACACTTGTATTACCCACAGACATCAACACTTGTATGTACCCACAGACATCAACACTTGTATATACCCACAGACATCAACACTTGTATGTACCCACAGACATCAACACTTGTATATACCCACAGACATCACACTTGTATGTACCCACAGACATCAACACTTGTATGTACCCACAGACATCACACTTGTATGTACCCACAGACATCAACACTTGTATATACCCACAGACATCAACACTTGTATATACCCACAGACATCACACTTGTATGTACCCACAGACATCAACACTTGTATGTACCCACAGACATCAACACTTGTATATACCCACAGATATCAACACTTGTACCCACAGACATCAACACTTGTATGTACCCACAGACATCAACACTTGTATATACCCACAGACATCAACACTTGTATATACCCACAGACATCAACACTTGTATATACCCACAGACATCAACACTTGTATTACCCACAGACATCACACTTGTATGTACCCACAGACATCAACACTTGTATGTACCCACAACATCACACTTGTATGTACCCACAGACATCAACACTTGTATGTACCCACAGACATCAACACTTGTATTACCCACAGACATCAACACTTGTATTACCCACAGACATCACACTTGTATGTACCCACAGACATCACACGCTTGTATATACCCACAGACATCAACACTTGTATGTACCCACAGACATCAACACTTGTATGTACCCACAGACATCAACACTTGTATGTACCCACAGACATCAACACTTGTATGTACCCACAGACATCAACACTTGTATGTACCCACAGACATCAACACTTGTATGTACCCACAGACATCAACACTGTATTACCACAGCATCACGTTGTATGTACCCACAGACATCAACACTTGTATGTACCCACAGACATCAACACTTGTATGTACCCACAGACATCACACACTTCATGTACCACAGACATCAACACTTGTATGTACCCACAGACATCAACACTTGTATGTACCCACAGACATCAAAACTTACATGTACCCACAGACATCAACACTTGCATGTACCACAGACATCAACACTTGCTCATGCGTACATACGAAGCACACGCATACATATACAAGAAGAGTGCATATGCACCGGTATATAAGCGTATATCACGCTCGTCTGTAAAACAAACTCACACACATGTGCACATGCACACACGCACGTACAACACATACATGTGCGTGCGCGCACACACATACACACGCACGCACACACGCACGCACACACACGCACACACGATCGATCAACCAATCAATCATTCAGCTTTCTTTTGTCTTGTAAAGAAAGATGAAGAAGAAAATAAACATGGTTGTTGGGGAAACAGGGGAGGGGGGGGGGGTAAGGAGATAGAGAAGAAAAAAAACACAGGCTGTGTCTGCTGGTAATGACAATGCTGGACAAGATGGTAGATTGCTGCAAAACAATTAGAAAATGACAGGCTGTGGTGTGCAATAGAGACTGTTTTTCACAGATATGACACATCAAAGTGACACACACACACGCACACACACGCGCGCGCGCGCAAACACACACACACACACACACACACAATACACGCACAACACACACACACACACACACACACACACACACAACACGCGCGCGCGCAAACACACACACAACACGCGTACGCGCAAACACACACACACACACGCACTCTCTGTCTCTCCCTGTGTCTCCCTGTCTCTCTCTCCCCTCTCTCTCTCTCTCTCTCTCTCTCTCTCGCTCCTCTCTCTCGCTGCTCTCTCTCTTTCTCTCTCTCTCTTTCTCTCTTTCTCTGTGTTTCTCTCTTTCTCTTGTCTGCTCATCCTGACATTGTGACAATTTGCGAAAATTTATTTGATTGTAAGTATATCTCCCTGCCCGTCACGTACTCCTGGCCCCTCCCTCCACTCTTCCCACCCTCTCCCTTCCCCCAGGTGCCGGAATGACTTCACATTTGTTAACATATGATATTGGTTGGCTCACATCAGTTTCGTCACTGTCGATGGTCGTCGGCTTGTTGTCGTTGTTGTCTGTCTGCTTTCTATCTTCTCTCTTCTCTGTCCTGTCCTCTTCTTGTCTGTCTCTTCTCTGTCTACTGTCTCCGTCCTCTCGTGGTCTCTGTTCCGGTCTTCTGTATCTCTCTCTGTCTCTGTCTGTTTCTCGTCTCTCTCCGCTCTCTCTCTGCTCTCTCTCTCTCTCTCTCTGTCTGTCTCTGTGGTTTCTTTGCTCGCTTTGTTTCTGCCTAAGGCGTGTCAATAACATCTGGTTCTCTCTCGTCTCTCTCCTTCTGTTCTCCTCTCTGTCTCTCTTCTTCTCTGTCTCTGTTCTCTCTTCTCCTCTCTGTCTCTCTCTCTCTTTCTTCTCTCTGTCTTCTCTCTCCTTCTGTCTCTCTGTCTGTCTGTCTCTCTCTCTCTGTCTCTCTCTGTCTCTCTCTCTCTCTGTCTCTTCTTTGTACTCTCTCTCTCTCTCTCTCTCTCTCTCTATCTCTCTCTCTCTCTGTGTTGTGTGTTTTCTTTGTCTCGCACTGTTTTTTCTGGCCAAGGCCGATGTACAACTAAACAATTCTGAGTTCTCTCTCTGTCTGCTCTCTCTGTCTCTGTCTCTCTCTCTCTCGTCTCTCTGTCTCTCTCTGTCTCTGTCTCTCTCTTTCTCTCTCTCTCTGTCTCTCTCTCTCTCTGTCTGTCTCTCTGTCTGTCTCTCTCTCTGTCTGTCTCTCTGTCTGTCTGTCTTCTCTCTCTCTGTCTCTCTCTCTCTCTCTCTGTTTTCTTTGTACCGCACTGTGTTTTTGTAGTGTTGCTATGGTTTCATTGTGAGGTTGTGTTTTTTCTGCGCCTTTTGTGATTCGGCTGGAAACGGGGAAACAGCGTTAGGGGCATGTCTAAAGGGTTTTGAACACTGTTGTAGGGTTTCCACAGTCTCTGTCACCTGTAAAATGGAGTGACAAATGCAGATAATTATCATGATAGTACCTAGATTATAGCCCTGTCAGGTAGTCTGTCTACTGGGTGGAACTCCATAGCATTATCGTCATCATCTCCATCGTCATTGTCATCAGAACATTGTAAAATATTGTGCCAGTTTCTGTGGCTGTTAAGGTGCCGTCATAGTCATTATCTCCATGATTATGAAATATCAATGACAGAGTCGTGAAAAATGGTCCTACATTATTTGTGCCGTCATAATCATTATCTCCATGATCATAAATGTGATGACAGTACCTTGAAAAATGGTCCCACATTATTTGTGCCGTCATAATCATTATCTCCATGATCATAAATGTAATGACAGTACCTTGAAAAATGGTCCCACATTATTTGTGCCGTCATAATCATTATCTCCATGATCATAAATGTGATGACAGTACCTTGAAAAATGGTCCCACATTATTTGTGCCGTCATAATCATTATCTCCATGATCATGGCGTCATCAGTGATGACAGCATTGTGAAAAATGGTCCCACATCATTTGTGCCCTCATAATCATTGTCGCCATGATCATGACATCATCAGTGATGACAGCATTGTGAAAAATGGTCCCACATTATTTGTGCTGTCATAATCATTGTCGCCATGATCATGACATCATCAGTGATGACAGCACTGTGAAAAATGGTCCCACATTATTTGTGCTGTCATAATCATTGTCGCCATGATCATGGCGTCATCAGTGGTGACAGCACCGTGAAAAATGGTCCCACATTATTTGTGCTGTCATAATCATTGTCGCCATGATCATGGCGTCATCAGTGGTGACAGCACCGTGAAAAATGGTCCCACATTATTTGTGCCCTCATAATCATTGTCGCCATGATCATGACATCATCAGTGATGACAGCACCGTGAAAAATGGTCCCACATTATTTGTGCTGTCATAATCATTGTCGCCATGATCATGGCGTCATCAGTGGTGACAGCACCGTGAAAAATGGTCCCACATCATTTGTGCCCTCATAATCATTGTCGCCATGATCATGACATCATCAGTGATGACAGCACCGTGAAAAATGGTCCCACATTATTTGTGCTGTCATAATCATTGTCGCCATGATCATGGCGTCATCAGTGGTGACAGCACCGTGAAAAATGGTCCCACATTATTTGTGCTGTCATAATCATTGTCGCCATGATCATGACGTCATCAGTGGTGATAGCACCGTGATAAATGGTCCGTGTTTGTGTGGTCATCAAAGTGCCGTCATCATCTTTATCCCCATGATCATGACGTCATCAGTGATGATAGCACCGTGATAAATGGTCCGTGTTTGTGTGGTCATCAAAGGGCCGTCATCATCTTTATCCCCATAATCATTATCCTATCCCCATGATCATGACGTCATCAGTGATGATAGCACCGTGATAAATGGTCCGTGTTTGTGTGGTCATCAAAGTGCCGTCATCATCTTTATCCTCATAATCATTATCCTATCCCCATGATCATGACGTCATCAGTGATGATAGCACCGTGATAAATGGTCCGTGTTTGTGTGGTCATCAAAGTGCCGTCATCATCTTTATCCCCGTAATCATTATCCTATCCCCATGATCATGACGTCATCAATGATGATAGCACTGTGATAAATGGTCCCTGTTTGTGTGGTCATCAAAGGGCCGTCATCATCTTTATCCCCGTAATCATTATTCTATCCCCATGATCATGACGTCATCAATGATGATAGCACTGTGATAAATGGTCCCTGTTTGTGTGGTCATCAAAGGGCCGTCATCATCTTTATCCCCGTAATCATTATCCTATCCCCATGATCATGACGTCATCAATGATGATAGCACTGTGATAAATGGTCCCTGTTTGTGTGGTCATCAAAGGGCCGTCATCATCTTTATCCCCGTAATCATTATTCTATCCCCATGATCATTATCCCCGTAATCATTATCCCCACGGTAATGAAATCATAGTGATGAGAGCACCGTGATAAATGGTCCCACATTAAAGCGCTGTCATGATTATTATCCCCATCAGTGATGATAGCACCGTGAAAAATGGTCCCTGTTTCTCTGACCCTTCACGCTCTGCATTTGGAGCGTGGGATCAGCGTCAGTGAGGTGGCACAGAACTTGGTACAGAACAACTGACTGACTTAAACAATGATATCCACCAACTGCCTGCAGGTTCTTTTCTTCCAAAGCAACAAAATGTTAAACACATACCAATTACAAAGATGTTGACATAGAGTAAAATAAAATAGGCAGTGTGTAATTTTTTTATATGAAAATATTGTTTGAACAATAATAACAATAAGAATTGGTGATGATGGCGATGACAATAATATAAAATAACAATTATTCATGTAACTGTAATACTAATGTATTAATATAGTGAGGCACAATGTGGACAGTACAGTATAGTGTCCCCCCTCACACACACACACACACTCCACCATGGGGACGCCGAGGGCTCTTTAAGTAGAAGTAGTATCCCCACCATGTGGAAATTTTGAGCTAGACATTTTCCTCTTTTCTGTCACTTTCTTTGTTTCTGTCTTGTCTCTTTTCTCTCTGTCATCTGTCATTTTCTGCCTTGCTGGTCTGGTCCATTTATGTGTATGTGTTCTGTAAAGCCTTACATATTTCTGTTGGGATTGATAATTGGGTACGTGTGTTAAGTGCAACTTTGGCTCTAAGAAACTGAGAAAGACAGAAGCAGTTTTAGGTAATTTAGGCCCGTTTTATATGTTTTAGTGTCCTTGACACAGGTTAATAAGTTCAAATACCTGGGAACGGTCATTTCCTCAGACGGCAGATGCACATCGGAAATAGCTGGCAGAATTGGCCAAGCCAAAACAGCATTCAAGAAGATGACAAGCATTCTTACCAACAAATGCCTATCAATTAACATCAGCAAGAGAGTCCTTCATAAAGAATCAATACTGTTGTACGGATGCGAGGCGTGGACAGTCAGCAGGCAAAGCTAGAGCAAGATTGAGGCAGCCGAGATATGGTTTCTAAGAAGAATGTTGAGAGTTTCATGGACCGCAAAGAAAACAAACGAGACAGTCTTGATGAAGGCAGACACAAGTAGACCCATTTATAAGGAAGATTAGGAAAAGACTGGCAACATTTATAGGCCATTTTATGAAGAAAGGGGAATTGGAACACCTGGTCACAACGTGAAAGCTGGAGGGAAAGAGAGCACCAGGTAGACCCAGGAAGAGAATGCTGGACGGACTTGCAGAGTGGCTGGGGATGAGGAGGGTGGGGGAGATGCTGGGGGCAACGAGAGATAGAGATGGCTGGAAGTCCATGGTCGCCAACGCCATGCGGCAGGGCACCTGATGATGATGATGATTAGTGTCCTTGGTTATGTTTACATTGAGTATTGTTTTCGGGTTGGCTTTTTCGTAACCCCTCACCCCCAGAGGCATATTCTGAGATTATGTGCACGAACGCATTGAAAAGTGTAGTGAATTTTCTTTCCATGTGTTGTTTTGCCCACACAATGCAGTCAGTGTGTTGCTACACAGTCTGCACAGTGTGTCTTCCATGGGTGTGCATGCTGGGTATTTTTATGTTTCCGCAAGCCACTGGACACAGACATTACTCACAGGATCTTTAACGTGCGTGGTTGATGTTTTACACACTGGGAGGAGGGTTTAGACACGAACAGGTGTACACACATGGTGAGCTGGGAGACTGGACAAGTGTCACCCTGTACTCACTGGCTGGGAGGTGGCCAGACAGGATCGAACCCAGACGTTTCAGTTGGACAGTTCTGTGTCTTACCCACTTGACCATGGCGTCTGTCGATGACAGTGGTCAAAACGAGAGAAAAGCTAACATACCAATTTGGCAACGCCAATCCAAACTTATTCAGACACCTCAGGGATTTCCAAAGAGAAAAGCCAACATACAGATTTGGTAACGCCAATCCAAACTTATTCAGACACCTCAGGGATTTCCAAAGAAAAAAGCCAACATACAGATTTGGTAACGCCAATCCAAAGTTATTCAGACATCTCAGGGATTTCCAAAGAGAAAAGCCAACATACAGATTTGGTAACGCCAATCCAAACTTATTCAGACATCTCAGGGATTTCCAAAGAGAAAAGCCAACATACAATTTGGCAACGCCAATCCAAACTTATTCAGACACCTCAGGGATTTCCAAAGAGAAAAGCCAACATACAGATTTGGTAACGCCAATCCAAAGTTATTCAGACATCTCAGGGATTTCCAAAGAGAAAAGCCAACATACAGATTTGGTAACGCCAATCCAAAGTTATTCAGACACTCAGGGATTTCCAAAGAGAAAAGCTAACACACAGATTTGGTAACGCCAGTCCAAAGTTATTCAGACACCTCAGGGATTTCCAAGAGAAAAGCAACATACAGATTTGGTAACGCCAGTCCAAAGTTATTCAGACACCTCAGGGATTTCCAAAGAGAAAAGCTAACACACACTGTGCCATGCCAGTCACAATTTGTCCAGACATCTCGGGGATTTCCGAAGTGTGGGAACGAAGTCGTTGGAGATAAGACTGTGTTTTAATCTTTAAAATATTGGATTGCCGCCACCAGACGTTTGTAAATGAACACTAACGACATACATACTGACTCCGTCTGCCACAGACAGATCAATATCAGGTTGTACAGTAGACGATCAGGTTCTGATCAGGTGTTGATTTTAGGTTTGTCAGTTAAACTTTTCAACTCTATATGTCTGTTTTTGTGATGATACTCAGAATGATCTGCACATTTCTAATTTATGGTAAACATCACAAACTGCCTAAGGTTATGTATTTCCATAAAACAGACGATGCAAGTAATGTTCAGGTGTTGCATCGTGTCAAGCTTTAGGGCATAACCTCTGTAAGGTGTAAAAGACTTTGCCATGTGTGCACAGTATGTACCCTTAAGGCTGGGCTACATCAGTTTGTTCGGACTCATTCATCATCTGCCGGGCTACATCACTTTTTGTCATTCATCTGCCGGGCTACATCAGTTTTTGTTCATTGTTGTTTTTCATCTACAGGGCTACATCACGTTTTTGTTGTCATCTACAGGGCTACATCAGGTTTTTGTTGTCACTCATCTACAGGGCTAACATCACGTTTTTGTTGTCATCTACAGGGCTACATCAGTTTTTGTCATCATCTACAGGGCTACATCAGGTTTTGTTGTCATCTACAGGGCTACATCAGGTTTTTGTTGTCATCTACAGGGCTACATCAGTTTTTGTTGTCTCTCGGGTACATCAGTTTTTGTTCATCTGCGGCTAATCAGGTTTTGTTGTCATCTCGGGTACATCAGGTTTTTGTTGTCATCTACAGGGCTACATCAGTTTTTGTTGTCATCTCAGGTACATCAGGTTTTTGTTGTCATCTACAGGGCTACATCAGGTTTTTTCATATCTACAGGGCTACATCAGGTTTTTGTTGTCATCTACAGGGCTACATCAGGTTTTTGTTGTCATCTACAGGGCTACATCAGTTTTTGTTTCATCTACAGGGCTACATCAGGTTTTTGTTCGAATCATTTGTCTACAGGGCTACATCAGGTTTTGTTGTCATCTACAGGGCTACATCAGGTTTTTGTTGTCATCTACAGGGCTACATCAGGTTTTGTTGTCATCTACAGGGCTACATCAGGTTTTGTTGTCATCTACAGGGCTACATCAGGTTTTTGTTGTCATCTACAGGGCTACATCAGTTTTTGTTTCATCTACAGGGCTACATCAGGTTTTTGTTGTCATCTACAGGGCTACATCAGGTTTTTGTCATCTACAGGGCTACATCAGGTTTTTGTTGTCATCTACAGGGCTACATCAGGTTTTTGTCATATCTACAGGGCTACATCAGGTTTTGTTGTCATCTACAGGGCTACATCAGGTTTTTGTTGTCATCTACAGGGCTACATCAGGTTTTGTTGTCATCTACAGGGCTACATCAGGTTTTGTTGTCATCTACGGGTACATCAGGTTTTTCATCATCTAGGGCTACATCAGGTTTTTGTTTCATCTACAGGGCTACATCGTTTTTGTTTCATCTACAGGCTACATCAGGTTTTTGTCATCTACAGGGCTACATCAGGTTTTTGTTGTCATCTACAGGGCTACATCAGGTTTTTGTATCATCTACAGGGCTACATCAGGTTTTGTTTCAGGGCTCATCAGTTTTGTCTTACAGGTACTCAGTTTTGTTCTCGGCTACATCAGTTTTTGTACATTCGGATCAGTTTTTGTATTCGGTCATCAGGTTTTGTTGTATCTAAGGCTACAAGTTTTTGTGTCATGGTACAGTTTGTTTCTACGGCTACATCAGGTTTTGTTTCTCTCGGCTACATATTTTTGTTCTCTACGGCATCAGTTTGTTATTAAGGTAATAGGTTTTTTCTTCGGGTACATCAGTTGTTGTTACAGGCTACACAGGTTTGTACTCAGGTCATCTTTTGTTGTCTCAGGCTACTAGGTTTGCCATCTAAGGCTCCGGTTTGTTGTCTCTACGGGTAATCAGTTTGTTGTCATCACGGCTGTTGTGCATTACAGGTCATAGTTTGTTGTCATCTCAGGTAAGTTTTGCTAGGGCACATCGTTTTTCTTACAGGGCACATCAGTTTGTGTCATCTACGGCTAATCAGGTTTTTGTATCTCAGGTACTCAGGTTATTTGTACTACAGGGCTAATCAGGTTTGTTGTCATCTACAGGGCTACTCAGGTTTTGTCTTAAGGGCTACATCAGTTTTTGTGTCATCTACAGGGCTACATCAGGTTTGTCATCTACAGGCACATCAGTTTTTGTGTCATCTACAGGGCTACTCAGTTTTGTTGTCATTACAGGTACATCAGGTTTTGTTGTCATCTCGGGCTAATCAGTTTTTGTTGTCATTACAGGCTACATCAGTTTTGTCATTACGGGCTACATCAGGTTTTGTTGTCATCTCGGGCTACATCGTTTTGTGTCACTACAGGGCTACATCGGTTTGTTCATTACGGCTACATCAGTTTTGTTGTCATCTACAGGGTACATCAGTTTTGTGTCTCTACAGGCTACATCAGTTTGTTGTCATCTACAGGGCTACATAGTTTGTTGTATCTACAGGGTACATCAGTTTGTTGTCATCTCAGGCTACATCAGGTTGTTGTCATCTAAGGGCTACATCAGGTTTTTGTTGTCATCTACAGGGTACATCGTTTGTTTCATCTACAGGTACATCAGTTTTTGTTGCATCTACGGCTACATCAGTTTGTTGTCATCTACAGGGCTACATCAGGTTTTGTATCTAAGGCTACATCAGGTTTTTCATTACAGGCTACATCAGGTTGTGTATTACAGGCTACATCAGTTTGTCATCCTACAGGGCTACATCAGTTTTGTTCATCTACAGGGCTACATCAGTTTGTTCATCTACAGCTCATCAGTTTTGTTGTCATCTCGGGTACATCAGTTTTTGTTCACTCGGCTAATCAGGTTTTTGTTCATTCGGGTACATCAGGTTTGTTGTCATTACAGGGTACATCAGTTTTGTTGTATCTACAGGCTACATCAGTTTTGTTCATCTACAGGGCTACATCAGTTTTTGTCTCATCTACAATCGTTTGTCATAGGCAATGTTTTGTCATTAGGCACATCATTTGTATTAGGGCTACATCGTTTTTGTTACTCGCTATCGTTTGTTCATCAGGCTCATCGTTGTTCATTACAGCTACATCAGTTTGTTGTCATCTAGTTTTGTTCTAGGGCTACATCGTTTTGTTTTAGGTACCGTTTTTGTTCATTCAGGACATCTTTTGTTATTACACTCATGGTTTGTTGCATACAGCTACTCGTTTTCATTAAGCTACATCATTTGTTCACTACGGGCAATAGGTTTTTTTCTCTCGGGCATCAGTTTGTGTCTCTAAGACTCGTTTGTATACGCTACTCAGTTTTTTTCACTCGGGTATAGTTTTGTCCGCTCACAGTTTTGTCATCTACGTATCATTTGTTGTCATAGGTCTCGTTTGTCTAGCACATCGTTGTTGTCATCCGGGTACATAGTTTTGTCTTCGAATCAGTTTGCTCTCGTTTTTTGTCTTACTCAGTTTTTTTTATTATTCGTTTGTTGTTCGCTAGGGCACTCAGGTTTTTGTTCTACAGGGCTACATCAGTTTTGTTCTAGGGCTACTCATTTTTTTGTCATCTACAGGGTCATGTTTGTCATTCAGGCTACATCAGTTTTTTTCATCTAAGTACATCAGGTTTTGTTCTTACGCATCGGTTGTTGTCATCTACAGTAATAGTGGTCATCTGGTACATCAGTTTGTTGTCATTACAGGCTCACGTTTTGTCATCTAGGTACATCAGGTTTTTGTCTCTAGGCTAATCAGTTTTGCCTACAGGGCTACATCAGTTTGTTCATTCGGTACATTTTGTTCTCCCTATGTTTTCTACGCTACATCGGTTGTGTCATTACGCTACATAGTTTTGTTCTCTACGCACAAGTTGTTCATCACAGCTACACGGTTTGTTTCGCTACACAGTTTTATGATATTTGTATATCGTACCGTTTTGTGTCATCTACAGGGCTACATCAGTTTTTGTTGCATCTACGGGCACTCAGGTTTTGTTCTCTACAGGGCTACATAGGTTTTTGTCATCTACAGGCTACATAGTTTTGTTGTCATCTCAGGGCTACATCAGGTTTTGTTGTCATCTACGGGCTACACAGGTTTTTGTTCATCTACAGGCTACATCAGGTTGTTGTTGTCATCTACGGGCTACATCAGTTTTTTGTCATCTACAGGCTACATCAGTTTTTGTTTCATCTACAGGGTACATCAGGTTTTTTTGTCATCTACGGGCTACATCAGTTTTTGTTGACATCTACAGGGCTACATCAGGTTTTTGTTGTCATCTACAGGGCTACATCAGGTTTTTGTTGTCATCTACAGGGCTACATCAGGTTTTGTTGTCATCTACAGGGCTACATCAGGTTTTTGTCATCATCTACAGGGCTACATCAGGTTTTTGTTGTCATCTACAGGGCTACATCAGGTTTTTGTTGTCATCTACAGGGCTACATCAGGTTTTTGTTGTCATCTACAGGGCTACATCACGTTTTTTTGTCATCTACAGGGCTACATCACGTTTTTGTTGTCATCTACAGGGCTACATCAGGTTGTTGTCATCTACAGGGCTACATCAGGTTTTTGTTGTCATCTACAGGGCTACATCAGGTTTATGTTGTCATCTACAGGGCTACATCAGGTTTTTGTTGTCATCTACAGGGCTACATCAGGTTTTTGTTGTCATCTACAGGGCTACATCAGGTTGTTGTCATCTACAGGGCTACATCAGGTTGTTGTCATCTACAGGGCTACATCAGGTTTTTGTCGTCATCTACAGGGCTACATCAGGTTGTTGTCATCTACAGGGCTACATCAGGTTTTTGTTTCATCTACAGGGCTACATCAGGTTTTTGTTGTCATCTACAGGGCTACATCAGGTTTTTGTTGTCATCTACAGGGCTACATCAGGTTTATGTTGTCATCATCTACAGGGCTACATCAGGTTTTTGTTGTCATCTACAGGGCTACATCAGGTTTTTGTTGTCATCTACAGGGCTACATCAGGTTGTTGTCATCTACAGGGCTACATCAGGTTGTTGTCATCTACAGGGCTACATCAGGTTTTTTGTCATCATCTACAGGGCTACATCAGGTTTTTGTTGTCATCTACAGGGCTACATCAGGTTTATGTTGTCATCTACAGGGCTACATCACGTTTTTGTTGTCATCTACAAGGCTACATCAGGTTTTTGTTGTCATCTACCGGGCTACATCAGGTTTTTGTTGTCATCTACAGGGCTACATCAGGTTTTTGTTGTCATCTACAGGGCTACATCAGGTTTTTGTTGTCATCTACCGGGCTACATCAGGTTTTTGTCATCATCCACAACTATCCATAGTGACTTGGTTTTGTTTTATTGTATGCTAAGTTCCACGACCCAAACTGTGCAGGGCAAAGGGCAAAGGTTCTGTATTAAGCATTCTGCCAGTGGTGTCTGTAAAACATCATTGTGTAAATACAGCCACCAACATAGGTATGTGTTTCCTTGTTTGTATGTGTGTGTGCTTGCGTGCGTGTATGTTTGTGTGTGTGTGTGTGTGGCATGTGTGTGTGTGTGTACATTTGTGTGTGTGCGTGCGTGTGTGTGTGTGTGTCTGTCTGTCTGTTTACGTGTGTGTGTGCGTGCATGCGTCCGTGTGTATGTTGTAATGCGAGTATCGGCTTATAGTGAAAGTGGGGAGGGAGAGACAGAGACAGATAAAAGCTGCGTGCATCAGAGAGACAGAGAGAGGGATGGGAGGTGGATTGAGTTTAATTTCTGCAATGCTGGAATCGTCCATTTAGCTTAGTCTGGAAGTTGTACAATAAACAGGGAACATTAAATTGTAGCCACAGGCGTCAACATAAATTGATTTTCCTGATACATCTCTCTGTCTCTCTCTCTGTCTGTCTGTCTGTCTCTCTCTCTCTCTCTCTCTCTCTCTCTCTTATATAATATATATATATATATATATATATATATATATATATGTGTGTGTGTGGTGTGTGTGTGTGTGTGTGTGTGTGTGGTGTGTGTGTGTGTGTGTGTGTGTGTGTGTATACATATATATATACATATTATTATTATTATCATTATTATTATTATTATCAGCGATATGATTTCTGCATACGAACCCTAAGATACCGAAATATAGAGGTTGGACAGATGAACATACATGTAAAGCATAATATAAAATGTTTCAGTTTTCAGTTTCATTTTCAAGATGAAGTCTCCGCGCTCGAAATGGTTTCCATGTGCATTAACGTCACAGGTGCCATATGATGATGATTATGGCACAAGCCTTAAGCCCGCACACAAAACCATGAGCTGGCCAGTTCCTAGTGTCCTACCTGGCCTATGTTTCACCTAGTCTATATTTTTATATACCATTATTGTATCAGTCTGGGAGAGCCGATGGCACAGACGATCCTACTGTGATATAAAAAGAAATTAAACCAGCAGCATTGAGGAAAATGACATGTTTCGGAAGCTTGAGAGAGATAGGGGGTGGGGAGGGAAGAGAAGAGGAAGGAGAGAGATATATATATATATAGAGAGAGAGAGATAGAGGGAGATGGATAGAGAGAGAAAGGAGAGAAGATAGAGAGGGAGAAAGATAGAGGGAGAGAGGGAGGAGAGAGATAGAGAGAGGGAGAGAGAGAGAGTTGGGATCCAAAGCTGTAGGTCGTGTGATGTATTTCTTACCGTCAGTGATTGTAGACACCAACTGATTAATTACAGAGCTGGCTTTAATCCGGGCCATGACGTGCCTGCTGTGCTTCTGTTTCACTGGGTATTCGATCGCACGTTCGTGTCTGTACTTTACAATCCTTTTGTCCTGTACCCAAGTCCAGGAATATATATATATATATGTGTGTGTCTGTGTCTGTGTGTGTCTGTGTATGTATACATATATATATGTATACTATATCTATATATATATATATATATATATATATTATATATATTATAAGTATATAATTGAAGCAGCATGTGCACAGAAAAGGCAACAAATCGATGTAAAAATTTCCCAAATATATATATATATATATAGGGGGGTGCAAAAGTAGGTATACACTTTGAAAAAAGAAAACACGTACAATATTCATTGCATTTATTATACAAACAAATGAATATTGCATATACATGTAAGCAGAGCCTTAAACCCTCATATACTCAAACTGCTTGCCGTCAGTATTCACAGACACACACTTCTAATCGAGAGCGGAATTAAGCATAATAATATAGATGTGATACTTACTGTATACCTACTTTTGCACCCCCCTGTATATATATATATTTATATATATATATATATATATATATATATATATTTATTGTGTGTGTGTGTGTGTGTGTGTGTGTGTCCTCGGAAACCAGTTGGCTGAAAACTTCAATGTGACGTTGTAACTCTTCCTCTCTCCCTACCTGGCATCATTGATAACATTATGAGTAAGAAAGACACCAGTCACCTTGGTGCAGTGGCTAGCACAACTGACTACTGCCTTGAAGATTGGGAGTTTCAATCCCCCATGGGGGATGCCGGGCGCTCTTTCAATATAAATAGAATACCCACCTTCTGCAAATTCTGTGCTAGAAATTTCCTTTTTTCTATCACTCTCTTTGTTTCTGCCTTGTTCCTTTACTTTCTGTCATTTCTTCCTATTATTTTCTGCTTTTCTGGTCCATTCACCTGTATGTGTTCGATAAAGTCTTACGTACTTTCTCTTAGGACTGATAATTGGGTACATGTAGGACTGATAATTGGTATGTAGGACTGATAATTGGGTACATGTGGGACTGATAATTGGGTACATGTAGGACTGATAATTGGGTACATGTAGGACTGATAATTGGGTACATATAGGACTGATAATTGGGTACATGTAGGACTGATAATTGGGTACATGTGGGACTGATAATTGGGTACATGTAGGACTGATAATTGGGTACATGTAGGACTGATAATTGGGTACATGTAGGACTGAAATTGGGTACATGTAGGACTGATAATTGGGTACATGTAGGACTGATAATTGGGTACATGTAGGACTGATAATTGGGTACATGTAGGACTGATAATTGGGTACATGTGGGACTGAAAATTGGGTACATGTAGGACTGATAATTGGGTACATGTAGGACTGATAATTGGGTACATGTAGGACTGATAATTGGGTACATGTAGGACAGATAATTGGGTACATGTACTAAGTGCATTATTTGGCTCTAGGGAGATGTGATGTACAGAGGCATTTTTAGATAATTCAGGACAGTTTTTATATATGGTTTAGTGTCCTTAGTTATGTTTGTTTAGATTTGTAATCAGGTCTGATTTTTTTTCATATTCATTTCTTTCGTCACAGTGAATTTACCATGTGAAACTCAAGCTGCTCTCTTTAGAGCGCGTCGCCACAGCGCACCGCCACTCAGTTTTTTACCAAAATTTTAGAAGGGCAAGAAAGCTAATTGCAGAGCACGTCGGCACCCAGTTTCTTACCAAAACATTAGAAGGGCAAGAAAGCTAATTAGAGAGCACGTCGCTACCTCGGTTTTTTACCAAAACTGTAGAAGAGCAAGAAAGATAATTGCAGAGCACGTCGCCATCCAGTTTTTTTACCAAAACATTAGAAGGGCAAGAAAGCTAATTGGAAAGCACGTCGCCTACAGCACGTCGCCTAGAAGGGCAAGAAAGCTAATTGGACAGCACGTCACCTAGAAGGGCAAGAAAGCTAATTGGACAGCACATCGCCTAGAGCACGTCACCTAGAAGGGCAAGAAAGCTAATTGGAAAGCACGTCGCCTACAGCACGTCGCCTAGAAGGGCAAGAAAGCTAATTGGACAGCACGTCACCTAGAAGGGCAAGAAAGCTAATTGGACAGCACATCGCCTAGAGCACGTCACCTAGAAGGGCAAGAAAGCTAATTGGACAGCACGTCGCCTAGAGCATGTCGCCTAGAAGGGCAAGAAAGCTAATTGGACAGCACATTGCCTAGAGCATATCGCCTAGAAGGACAAGAAAGCTAATTGTACAGCACGTTGCCTAGAAGGGCAAGAAAACTAAAATTGGACAGCATGTCGCCTAGAAGGGCAAGAAAGCTAATTGGACAGCACGTCGCCTAGAATGGCAAGAAAGCTAATTGGACAGCATGTCGCCTGGAGCATGTCGCCTACAAGGGCAAGAAAGCTCATTGGACAGCACGTCGCCTGGAGCATGTCGCCTAGAAGGGCAAGAAATCTAATTGGACAGCACGTCGCCTGGAGCATGTCGCCTAAAAGGGCAAGAAAGCTAATTGGACAGCATGTCGCCATCCAGTTTTTTACCAAACATTAGAAGGGCAAGAAAGATAATTGGAGAGCATGTCGCCTAGAAGGGCAAAAAAGCTCATTGGAGAGCATGTCGCCACAGTACAGCGCCCCCATTTCTTTTTTACCAAAACTTTAGAAAAACAAGAAGGATAATTGGTCTTCAGGGGGAGACAGTTGGAAATCAACCCATCACTCCAATGTCTTGTACCAGGACAGCTGGCCGGTGAAAGCCCTGCTCTTCACTTGTTCCAACTGCCTTCGGATATTAAGCGTGCGCAGGTCATAAGGCACACAGGTGCGACTCATTGTCCCCTTCCGAAGGACAAGACGTTCCGTTCGATTTTCCTGTCATGCTGAGGAGAAAAGTCGAGGCCTTTGCGGGAAACGAACCCTGGAACCTCGAGTTTGGTTACTGGCAGGCGAACGTCTGAACCATTCTGCCATTCTTCTACTTTTAAATTGCCTGGTGATGAATTGGACGGAGTGGTCAACGCCAGGGGCATATCGTTAGATTATGTGTGCGGATGTATTGACGTGTGTACTTAACGTTCTTTTCTAGGTGTATTTTCTTTTCTAGGTGTATTTTCTTTTCTAGGTGTATTTTCTAGGTGTATTTTCTTTTCTAGGTGTATTTTCTAGGTGTATTTTCTTTTCTTGTTGTATTTTCTAGATGTATTTTCTTTTCTTTTCTAGGTGTATTTTCTTTTCTAGTTGTATTTTCTAGGTGTATTTTCTAGGTGTATTTTCTTTTCTAGGTGTATTTTCTTTTCTAGGTGTATTTTCTAGTGTATTTTCTTTCTAGGTATATTTTCTTTTCTAGGTGTATTTTCTAGGTGTATTTTCTTTTCTAGGTGTATTTTCTTTACTAGGTGTATTTTCTTTTCTAGGTGTATTTTCTAGGTGTATTTTCTTTTCTAGGTGTATTTTCTTTTCTAGGTGTATTTTCTAGGTGTATTTTCTTTTCTAGGTGTATTTTCTTTTTTAGGTGTATTTTCTAGGTGTATTTTCTTTTCTAGGTGTATTTTCTTTTTAGGTGCATTTTCTTTTCTAGGTGTATTTTCTTTTCTAGGTGTATTTTCTTTTCTAGGTGTATTTTCTTTTCTAGGTGTATTTTCTAGGGTATTCTTTTCTAGATGTATTTTCTTTTCTAGGTGTATTTTCTTTTCTAGGTGTATTTTTTAGGTGTATTTTCTTTTCTAGGTGTATTTTTTAGGTGTATTTTCTTTTCTAGGTGTATTTTCTTTTTTAGGTGTATTTTCTAGGTGTATTTTCTTTTCTAGGTGTATTTTCTTTTCTAGGTGTATTTTCTTTTCTAGGTGTATTTTCTAGGTGTACTTTCTTTCTAGGGTATTTTTAGGTGTATTTTCTTTTCTAGGTGTATTTTCTTTTCTAGGTGTATTTTCTTTTCTAGGTGTATTTTGTTTTCTCCAGTGAGGTATGATGCACGTTTTGAGATGTTTACAGCCCTGATATGGCTCTGCACAGTCGGCTGGGCTTTAAACAACAATAACATTAAAAAGAATCCCATCAGTCCTGTCAAATTCATTGTGGAAGCACACAGTCCAGTCTTATCCACTTCACAGATGCCCTGTCCATAGATGAGTGTGCTATGTGCTCGTTGGAAAGACTGGAAGCACACAGTCGTGTCTTATACACTTCACGGATGCCCTGTCCATAGATGAATGTGCTATGTGCTCGTTGGAAAGACTGGAAGCACACAGTCGTGTCTTATACACTTGACGGATGCCATGTTGAGAGCGGTGCTCAGATGTCCTGACATACTCAGGGACATTGTTCCAGTGTCACTGTTTCCACTGACGGCCTCTGTGACTTAAAGATAGGGACGGTTACCTGTTAGACATGGGAATCACATCAATGTGGACTGTGTGGTTTTGTCGTTAGCACATTCCTACACAGGACACCAGAAACCCATTAGACGTGGGAACCACATTAATGTGGACTATGTGGTTTTGTCGTTAGCACATTCCTACACAGGACACCAGAAACCTGTTAGACGTGGGAACCACATCAATGTGGACTATGTGGTTTTGTCGTTAGCACATTCCTACACAGGACACCAGAAACCTGTTAGACATGGGAACCACATCAATGTGGACTATGTGGTTTCGTCGTTAGCACATTCCTATCCAGGACACCAGAAACCTGTTAGACATGGGAACCACATTAATGTGGACTCTGTGGCATTGTTAACACGTTCCTGCCTACATAGGACATCAGAAACCTGGTGGCAAGGGAACCACATTAATCTGGACTATGTGGTTTTGTCGTTAGCACATTCCTACACAGGACCCCAGAAACCCGGATGACATGGGAACCACATTAATGTGGACAATGTGGTCTTGTTAACATTCCTACACAGGACCCCAGAAACCCGGATGACATGGTAACCACATTAATGTGGACAATGTGGTCTTGTTAACATTCCTACACAGGACCCCAGAAACCCGGATGACATGGTAACCACATTAATGTGGACATGTGGTCTTGTTAACATTCCTACACAGGACCCCAGAAACCCGGATGACATGGGAACCACATTAATGTGGACAATGTGGTCTTGTTAACATTCCTACACAGGACCCCAGAAACCGGATGACATGGGAACCACATTAATGTGGACAATGTGGTCTTGTTAACATTCCTACACAGGACCCCAGAAACCCGATGAATGGTAACCACATTAATGTGGACAATGTGGTCTTGTTAACATTCCTACACAGGACCCCAGAAACCCGGATGACATGGTAACCACATTAATGTGGACAATGTGGTCTTGTTAACATTCCTACACAGGACCCCAGAAACCTGGATGACATGGGAACCACATTAATGTGGACAATGTGGTCTTGTTAACGTTCCTACACAGGACCCCTGAAACCCGGATGATATGGTAACCATATTAATGTGGACAATGTGGTCTTGTTAACGTTCCTACACAGGACCCCAGAAACCCGGATGACATGGTAACCACATTAATGTGGACAATGTGGTCTTGTTAACATTCCTACACAGGACCCAGAAACCTGGATGACATGGGAACCACATTAATGTGGACAATGTGGTCTTGTTAACATTCCTACACAGGATCACAGAAACCCGGATGATATGGTAACCACATTAATGTGGACAATGTGGTCTTGTTAACATTCCTACACAGGACCCCAGAAACCCGGATGACATGGGAACCACATTAATGTGGACAATGTGGTCTTGTTAACATTCTTACACAGGACCCCAGAAACCCGGATGACATGGGAACCACATTAATGTGGACAATGTGGTCTTGTAAACATTCCTACACAGGACCCCAGAAACCCGGATGATATGGTAACCACATTAATGTGGACAGTGTGGTCTTGTTAACGTTCCTACACAGGACCCCAGAAACCCGGATGACATGGTAACCACATTAATGTGGACAATGTGGTCTTGTTAACATTCCTACACAGGACCCCAGAAACCCGGATGACATGGGAACCACATTAATGTGGACAATGTGGTCTTGTTAACATTCCTACACAGGACCCCAGAAACCCGGATGACAATGGAACCACATTAATGTGGACAATGTGGTCTTGTTAACATTCCTACACAGGACCCCAGAAACCCGGATGACATGGGAACCACATTAATGTGGACTATGTGGTCTTGTTAACATTCCTACACAGGACACAGAAACCTGGATGACAGGGAACCACATTAATGTGGACAATGTGGTCTTGTTAACATTCCTACACAGGACACAGAAACCGGATGACATGGAACCACATTAATGTGGACTATGTGGTCTTGTTAACATTCCTACACAGGATCACAGAAACCCGGATGATATGGGAACCACATTAATGTGGACTATGTGGTCTTGTTAACATTCCTACACAGGACACTAGAAACCTGGTGACATGGAACCACATTAATGTGGATTATGTGGTCTTGTTAACATTCCTACACAGGATCACAGAAACCGGATGATATGGGAACCACATTAATGTGGACTATGTGGTCTTGTTAACATTCCTACACAGGATCACAGAAACCCGGAAGATATGGGAACCACATTAATGTGACTATGTGGTCTTGTTAACATTCCTACACACAGGATCACAGAAACCGGATGATATGGGAACCACATTATATGACTATGTGGTCTTGTTAACATTCCTACACAGGATCACAGAAACCCGGATAGATATGGGAACCACATTGATATGGACAATGTGGTCTTGTTAACATTCCTACACAGGATCACAGAAACCCGGATGATATGGGAACCACATTATATGGACAATGTGGTCTTTTAACATTACTACACAGGATCACAGAAACCCGGATGATATGGGAACCATATTAAATGTGGACTATGTGGTCTTGTTAACATTCCTACACAGGATCACAGAAACCCGGATGATATGGGAACCACATTGATATGGACTATGTGGTCTTGTGGTTAACACATTCCTACACGGGACCACAGAAATTCGGATTCAAATCACGGATCAGAGGGATTCTTCTCTACCCCCCTCCCCCCTCCCCGTCCAGCACTAGCCCTTCAGTGGTCATATCGATGCTTGTCTTTCAAGTTTGATGACAAACCAAGATCCTGTATGCAACACGCTCTCTACGCCCGTCAAAGATCCCACGGCAAGGAAGGAGACGTCATAATAATGATAATAATAATAATGATAATATAGTATAATAATTACAGTATTTATACGGCGACAAACCTTGACAATTCAAATCAACGCACACTCACGCACCAGGCACACGCAAACAATCGACAAACACCACGTTACAATATATAACATTAAAAAGAAAACCATCATCATCATCATGTCGAGCTTGCTGGGCTATCCATGACACGTTTCTTCCATCCTTCTGTGTCAGACATTGCAGTAGGTAGTTCATCATACTGACAGCCTGTATCATCCATCAGTAGGTCGATGAAGGTCTTCTTTGGACGTCCTGGTCTTTGTTTGCCATGGCTGGGTCTCCATAGTAGAACATCCCCCACCAGTTCTTCTTTGCTACGCCAGCAGTGTCCCGCGAAGCGCAGTCTTTGTTGACGTATTGATTTACTGATTGGTGGGATCTTACCATATAACTCTTTGTTAGTTGGAAAAAAAAAAAAAAAATACACGAAAGAAGCACATGTAGAATTCATTGTTGAGAAAAGAGGTTGAAACTTGTGTAAAAAAAAACACACACACAAAAAGAACCCTACACATTCCTTATCGTTGATACACACACAGAAAACAAGAAAAGGTGGCGCTGCACTATGGCTACGCCCTCGTTGGAGAGAGCTAGAGCAGCCCGAATTTGACATGGTAGATCTGAACCACTTGTGACAGAAAGAGACAGACAAACAAATACAGTGTATAGATATCACAGTAATGGACAAATGCAAATGGTAAGCTTCTAGTTCATCGGTACATGTATAATTCTGAGAGAGAGAGATGTGTGTGTGTGTGTGTGTGTGTTGTGTGTGTTGTGTGTGTGTTGTGTTGTTTGTGTTGTGTGTGTGTTTGTTGTGTGTGTGCTGTGTTTGTGTTGTGTGTTGTGTGTTGTGTTGTGTGTTGTGTTGTTGTGTGTGTGTGTGTTGTGTGTGTGCGGCGTGCTTGTGTGTGTGTGTGTTGTTGTGTGTGTGTGTGTGTGTGTGTGCGCGCGTGCTTGTGTGTGTGTGTGTGTTGTGTTGTGTGTGTGTTGTGATGTGTGTTGTGTGTGTGTGTGTGTGTGCGCGCGTGCTTGTG